>PGIR01000099.1:0-152709 GCA_002812735.1 Scedosporium dehoogii
AGAAAAAAAAAAAAAAAAAAAAAAAAAAAAAAAAAAAAAAAAAAAAAAAAAAATAGGCCTGAACTCACAGCGGGCACCCATGTTGTGGGCTTCTCACCCCCGGGCGGTTGCGCTTTTTGTTTTCCCTTTTGTGCTTTACCCTGCTTCCCAGCCCCATGAGAAATTGCTTTCGGCTGAGCTAGAAAGCTCTCGAGCGCATCTAATCTCTGCTTGAGCGGGACACATTGTGCTTCAGTCAGTTTCTCCGCTGTTAGGGCCTTCTTAAATGCCCCGTAGTTAAATCTTTTCCCTTCCCGTTGCTCCTGAATCCTCATCTCTCGTAAAACCTTGGTCACAACAGTAATATACAATGGCGCTCGGCCATTTGAGCCAGGGCTAACTGCCATCAAGTCCAGCATTCGCTTCGTGTTGAGGTCTGTTTCGGCAAAGTGAAGCGGCTGAATCAAGACGTTCGGCAGATGCTTGTATATTTTCTTTGACGAATTAGCGGCTTGAGTGCTATTCGCCGGTTCAAAAGTAATTGCGTACCTTGATATTCGCCAAGTTAGTTGGGGCACAGAGAAGTCGAACTCGAATGTCCTTGTGCGATGACAAGTACGCTGCTTCGCAAGGGTGCCCTCCAGAATCTGAAATGGTCGTGTCGTAATGAAAAACTAATCCGCATAATGGTCGAGGCAGCACGTTTGCTTCGGACTTGACGAGGCAATTCTCCAGCAGTGTCGCCAAAGTATGGCTTTTACCAGATCCCTGACTCCCGCAAATGAACACGCTTGACGGGGCAGCAACATTGTAGAACACTCGAGCGTCTCCGTCGGGGGCTACGCTTTCGGAAATATCACTAGCCAGTAGTCCGTACTGAATTAAAGTCTCCTGCGTTTTGGACTTCTGTTTTCCGGCGTTTTCAACAGAGTTTCCCACGCCTCCGGTAAAAATCGGCGAAGTTGAGACGTTTTGCAGCTCTCCAGTTTCAGAGGGAGGACAAAGCAACCTCATGTGTGCTTCCAAACCCTGAGCTTGAAAACCACTCGAGGTCGTCTTGTTTTTCTTCTTCATTTTCCCGAGTTAAGGCAAGCTTTGAAAGTCGTTTAGATGGTGAGCTCTATGACGCGTAGAAGCCTTGGATGATGCAGCAAATCTCGCTCGACATTAGATCTGCTGAACAAGTATGAACCACGGACCTCCGGGTGAAGGGTTTAGGGGTTTTGCAGTTATTATGGGCGGTACGGAAGTAGTGGTGTGGTGAAAGGTCCATTTCTAACCCCTTCCCATCGGCATGGCAAAAAAGAAAAAAAGAATAATAATAAAAAATTAAAAATAAAAAATAAAAAAAAAAGGAAAAAGAAAAGGAAGCATAAAAAGCATCTCAGCAAGGGTTTGTAAGACTCGGACTCAGCTTAGATCGTGGATACGAGCGAAGCAGACGCACGCATTAGGGACACCGACAGTCATGACTGACCACTTTGCATATCAGGGGTACCAAGCAGGCAGAACTGGGATGAAGCGGTCGAGGCTAGACTCTAGAGGAAAGAGCACGGAACTCTTATAATTGCTGCGAAACGAGATGATCATCTCTTATCTTGCCCTCCGCTTCCTGGCGACGTTTGATGCTACTCGCCTTCGGTCTATCATGGTTAGGAGAGTGGCATTTTAGTTTCTGAGGTTCTCTTGGAGAATCGCGTGCTCCGGGCATATATTCAGAGCATTTATGAGTCTACATGTGCTTTTCGTTACCTGTAGCGGCTGAAGCAAGGCACAGGCAGGCGTAAATTTGCGCCACTGTTTGCTCTGACATTCCATATTCGCCTTAGTGTGTTACCGCCTGATAGCTCCGTCCCCATGCTGAATCGGACCGGGGTGAGAAATGTTGAGATGCCGCAGGCCAACCCGGTTCCATCCCAGGATTTAATCAGAGCACGGAGGGCGCTGCGCTCCCTAGCCCTAAAGAAGTTCAACCCCAAGTTTAGACTCATACGTCACCCTGTTTTTCGATCATACCTCACAGAGCTTAATTTCAGTTTGCTGAGAAAAACGACCTGGTCAGATCAGGCGAGGTCTCCCAGATCCAGCTCTAGCATCTCGCCCAAGCTCGCCGCTTGTAAGGACCCGAAAAGCGTCCTTCAATATTTCAATCCCCACTTGGGTGCTTTTCTAGCTATACTCAAGCTGTCATTTCGCCAATGGTGGGATACATAATTAGAGAGTAAATTGTATTCGCGTAGTTTGTAGTTTTATGGAAATTACTGTCTGGGATGATGCCACCTCTTGTTCACGATCGTTTATGTTAATCCCTGCCTCTCTTGAGCCTTCCTTTGTACAATCGACGTTTCTCCACGATGTAACGGACACGGCTTCTACAGCTTCCACCCAATTCTTCCCAATGAAGGCAAGATTGAAAAATGTAAGTTGATTATTAGGGGGTTCCTCTTCTCCTCGACGGAGAGTATTAATTTCTCGGCTAGGTGAGTCGCTAGTAGAAGGCAGTAGAAGCCATCCGTTCTTTGTAAGTGAGAGACGGTTTCATATACCGGGAGCCCAGGAGCGAAATCGTGACCTAGTGTTTTCCTCCATCCCAATAACTAGATAACCCTAGCAAGCCACAACGAGCAGCAATGGTTGGGATTGGTGTCTTACATGGAGCCACGAGCCTTCGCCAAGGTCAAGAACTCGAAGGAATTTAAACATTGGAAATTTGTAAATCCATCATCACACACCTACGGTCATGCTGCTCAGACAAATCAGCACATCTTTTCACTGTGTGACTGCCAGGCACCCTCTTGCATTGGCGGATCTGTCTGAATTAACTTGCCCAATGTTCAATCCCAGCTTGTCTGGAATCTGGGATCGATGAGTGAGCGGGAATTTCCGTTTCAGGAAATTACTTCGTATGGACTGAGAATTTCCTCTTTGGGAAATTCTCCGATTTATCTGAACTGCGTGTCAAGCAAGTCGCCACCAATGTTCCCTCGAGGCCGGCAGTCCGATAATCATGGTCCGAATTTTATACGAATTGCTAAATTAGAGGTTTCCTGTAAAGGAAATTCCGTCAGTGGATGCTTGTGTGACGGAGAGAAGTCGTAGGGTATTAAAGAGGAGGCATGGAAGAAAATGAGGATCTGAGAAGAGTAAGCTGAAGTTAAGTCTTTGTTGCTCGATGAAATATACCAAATTTTTGTCACACTCTTTGAAAACATGTCTAGAATCCCAGGCAGATCTCTACGCGGCGCTGTAGGCGTCCACGTTCCCAAGCCTCGCCACCGGAAAATCTCAGGCCCCGAACCACAAGCACTTGGGAAGAAAGAAGGCGATATCTCGTCTGTCTTTGTATCCCTATCTGGTGCAACTCGGAAGCCTCTGCCAGATCGCTTCCGGTACCTGAAGTCCTCACTTGTTTCCGGAAAAGAAGACGAGGTCGCGGCGAGTTGGAACAGACTACTCAAAGGATTGGCATCCGAAAACAACGCTATTGCGGCTCAAAAATCCGCAATCATCCCTTCAGTAGAGTTTAGCAATCTTGAAAGTGAGATTGAGAGACTAAAGTCTGAGATACAAAAGCGAGGCGCGGCCGTTATCCGTGGAGTTATCCCAGAGGCCGAAGCGCGAGCTTATAAGTTTCAGATTGAGGAATACGTGAAGAAGAATCCACATAGTCGAGGTGAGACTCCCCAATAGCAGGAAAAACATGATCTCCTAGAACAGTTCCACCATTGACTGGATTGAAAATCAGCGTTCCCCGCTCATGATCCCCAAGTTTACGAGTTATATTGGTCCGAACCACAACTGAAGGCTCGCGCACACCGAAACCTACTCGCCACGCAACGAACGCTCATGCGGGCATTGTGGCATAGCTCTTGCCCAGATACGCCCATCTCTTTGTCGCAACCCCTCTCATATGCCGATCGCCTCCGTATCAGACAACCGGGGGACGCTACCTTTGCCCTCGGACCACACGTCGACGGCGGCAGCGTGGAGAGATGGGAACGGAACGGTTACGGAATTGACGGTATATACGACCACATATTCGAGGGGGAGTGGGAGCGGTACGATCCTTGGGACGCCGCACCAAGAGTCGCAGTTGTCAGCGATTTGTACAACGGCGCTGGAGCTTGTTCCATGTTCCGTATGTTCCAGGGTTGGCTAAGCATGAGCGTATGTGGACCGAAACAGGGGACATTACTAGTCTATCCTGCCATCAAGATGGCCACGGCATACATGCTTCTTCGGCCGTTCTTCCGGCCCATTATGAAGGCGGAGGAAATCAATTCAGAAAGATTCTTGGCCGCAGAGAACTGGGAGTTCAGTAGCGGTGAAGAGATGACTAGTGAGCTTCATGGCGCAACCCCCGGCCATGCCCAAGAGCTTAATGACGCACTTCATCCTCACTTGGAGCTTTCTAGGACTATAGTCCACATGCCTGAGGTGAAGCCCGGCGATTTTGTCATCTGGCATTGTGACGGTACGTTTCTTGAGCCCGATACCTCTGAGACACTTTTTGTATTCACTAACAGAACTTGCCAGGCATCCATTCGGTTGACAAGGTACACTCGGGGAAATCAGATTCAAGTGTGCTGTATATTCCAGTATGCCCAACAACAGAGATAAACGCCAGGTACATGGCACGCCAGAGGGAGGCTTTTATCAATGGAACCCCGGGTCCGGATTTTCCTGGTGGGAAAGGAGAGTCTGATCATGTAGGCCGGCCCGGACCGGGATTCATTCAAGATAGGGCCGGAAGACAGGCTATGGGGTTGGAGAGGCTCGAAGAAGGGGCAAATGCTCTCCCAGGAGCACAAGAAGCAATTAGCCGGGCAAATTCTATTTTGGGGCTTTAGGTTACTTGCGACTCTGTTGGTGAAGAATAGGGGGAACCTGTATCTAGAGATGTCCCGATAATTTGGCTGTGGATTCTTGTCGCCGTTTATAAGATGGATCGGGTTAGATTCTCCTAGGACTCCACGCTGGGACTTAGCTATCGAACTTACGAACGGGTCCAATGCCGTAGGATCATGAGGGGGGATTAGCCTATGTTTCTTGACGAGAGGTCATGGGGAGCTTGCCGCTCGAGGGTAATTCGACTTCAACTCAAAGTGGGTCGATTGGGCATATCTGGTCTGCCACAAAAGTATGTTTTGACCCGGCCTTGTAACAGCCGTTCACACTCAGAGCTATTGTGCTAGGCCCCCATTTGATATCGAAAGAATGTAATGTCCTATTGTACCATGTTCGTGATGGGACCGCTCAACACCCTCTATGCTCTGCTGCCTGGGGAACGGGGCTAGGTGGAAAAAGGATAGTCAGTTGATCAGGGATTCCCAGAGCCAGGGCTTCAATCGAAGAACGTCGAAGCGGCACTTCCTCCAACATGCCCGTTTACGAAGCGAAGCTTGTTTTTAAGGGCCACATCACTAAAGACTGTTTTGGCAGGTTTATATGGCGCCAGGGGCTCCATATCTGGGGCAGTGCCTTGAGCCGCCCAACGATGCCTGGCTGAGTCTGGCAGGTCTCCTCAACCTTATTAATATATATTGTGGCATCGGCAGCCGCACGAAACTCCTTATAGATGTTGCCTGTCAAAACGGCAAGGGCCACTGAGATGGTCTACCAAATTTTGACGCTCGAATTCCCGGCTTGCAGGTGCAACCATGACCTGCGCTGCCTGATCTGCCTGCTCTGCCCAAAATCTATACCGTATATAACCTACAGCAAATCTTCATATGATGATTTCAAGGGTACTGGACTTATCGCAGACGTCTCCTACTCCAGAGTGAGATAGAGCACTCGCCCGGATGAACGCGACTACGACCTATCAAGCTTTCCGCGCCATCCTGCTCGCCACATTGCTATCGCGGCTCTCTCTAGATCATGTTCAAACATGTAGCAGCCTTTAAAAAAAAAAAAAAAGGAGAACATTAGATATACTACCACTACCATACTAAGACTGAGGGCTCTATGCCTAAGATATTTGGAAAGCCTGCCATGATCTTTATATGGAACTTCCTATATTAAGGCCTCGATGTACTTCTCGTCTTTCATATTGAGAAAGTTAACTACTAGAAGAGATCACAGCACTCTAGACCTCAACTTACCTAGTATAAAAGAGTATAAAACTTCAGCCACCTAATCAATCCTATTCAAAGTTAATAAGTATAAGAATATAATATAAAGAAAGTAAGATATACTAGAGGAAGTATCAACCTCAACAGAGTTTTAACCTCTTATATCACTGCCAGCAGGCCTGCTTTAGGTCATCCAGTCCTAGAAGGCGCCTCCCCGCATGAGGGCGCGATGTAGTTCTATATGGTACCCATTGCGCTCACGAAAATAGGCTATGTCTGCCAGAGATATACCCTCCATGACCTCAAGAGCTTCAGGATTTGTGGGCCTGGATTCCAGATGGAAGGTAAAGATGGCATCCACCTTGTGTTTGAGCTTGGGCAACTAGGTACTCAATACCGGGGCTATGTAGTTCTATTCTCGATCCGAGCCTCCGAGCTTCCTCCCCGCCGTCAGGCCAGCCCAGACGAAAAGGACTCTCATCGAAGGTAATAAGACGCGATTCTTTCTTTTCTGATGGGATCACTATCTCATTGTGGAAGCCATTGTTCATTGCACCATCGGGTGTTTTGCCTAGCACTCTGGCTTCCTCGACCTTTCTGGGAGACTGGTTGAGTGGTAGAGGCACGAATCGTCGGCCGCGCGAGGTGAGAATTTACGAAGAGCCACATTCGAGGACTACTATTAGCTTGTTTGTGTAACCAGGAATTCGCCGACATTGTCTGTTGTCATAATGTCGCAGGATAAAGTGGATTTATTACCATTGGCTGCCTCTTCGGCTTCGCCTCCATTAATGTTAGTGGCTGGCCGCCTTTGGGTTCCTCCAATTCAAAGTACACACCGCTTTCTGCTGAATGTTCTCAGATTGCATCCTTGGTAAATGCGGCCATGATAGCGGTCCAATCATGGTCCTCTATTAAATTTTAAAATGAGAGCGGCTGATTTATCTGATCTCACCTGCAGGACTCAGCCCTTCACAGTAAATCCGCACCCCTGCATGGCTCAAGAGTCTGGACCTAATATAAATCCGACCAAAGTACCCGCCCTTGGCATTCCAGATTCCTGGATCAAAATTATCCTCACGCACGTTCCGTCTTGTCTCCGGCAGTCGAAATCCCAAAATGTCGCACCAGCTTAGCTATCTTCTTGTCCTTTTAGGGCTTTTCTTCCCTGAGGCCTGGGCGCAGGCACAGGTCACGACAGCAGTGAGTAGCTACTGTTCCCTGCTAAGGCCGTCTTGGTGCTGTGCTGTCAAGGATTTTTTTTCAGCTAACATGTAACTTAGAATATTTACATTCCGTTTGCTGCCGATAATGGCGGTCTCCAGTCGGCTTTAAGAGCCAGCGTCGTGTCCACGGTAAGACCAAGTCGACAAAATGGTAGAATAAATCTTTCGGCGCTCAGAATGCTAACGCACAGGTGCAGAAGGACAAGTCCACAGTCTTTGCGGCCACATGTACTGCCGGGCCTTGTACGGCGATTCCTGGCGGCTCTGGGACTTTCACGTTCACTGCTGGTCCCGAAAGTAAGTCTTGTCAAGTCCAGTACCCTGAGATCTAATATGAGAAGCTAACTTGATTTAGCTTTCGTCTATTCCGCTGCACCCAACGCGCAAAGGTATGCATCCATCTCTCTCGCAAAACATTTACGGGTGTTAACAAACCTAAAGCTCCGTCGACCTGCACTGCACGTTTAAAGACTGCTTAACGAAACCGGACATCGAGTGCACTCGTACTGAAGTCTCGTCAGGTTCGACGACGAGTACGATAACGACATCAGAAAGCGCCAACCTCGCGACCTTGACGCTAAATCACGGAGTTCCATCGCCGACGCAGAGTAAGTGCACGACTAAGAAAAAATCGGGTGGCAGTAAGAAATCAAAGAATAAGAACAAATCGGAGGGTGTAGCCGATCACAGGCCGGACTTGGCTCTTCTGTCGGTGATGGCGATCGCAGCAGTCGTTGGGGCGGCGGCTATAGTGTTGTAAATTGTGGGCCAAGGTCACGGCATAGTTCGAGGAGTTCAGATAGGTCTATAAGATGAATTCGAATCTAACAACTAATTACTATATCGATTGCTCTTACTTGAGCCGAATTTCTCAAGCACTAACCCTCGTTTGATGCGTCTTCTCGAACCCAAAATCGAGGTACCTCAGTCAGTAGGAATGCAACTCTTACCCCAAAGTGCGCATGCTCTAAAAACTCTTTTCGGATATCTCCATCCACGTCGTTTCCACTTAGGTTCTCTTCCTCTTCTCTTGAGCTATCCTGTGCCTTTCTGCTTCTCCCTCAAGCCCAAACTTCACTTCCGTATGTGTTTCGTCCAACTTCGCGTTGCGTATAAAAAAGCACGCAATCAAGCCTACCGCCGCGAAGCAAACTGCTTCGATCCATACATTGCTGATCGCGTGTAAGAAAGCCTCGCGGACAACGCTTCGTTCGTGGTCATCAAGCGACTCAATCATGGGAATATTGGCTTGAGCGTTGTCTCGCGAAAAAGAACTTGCGAGATCAGGACCGAGCTCCTTTCTCAACTGCTCTTGCTGGGACTGCATTCCATTTGCAAAGGCCACGGAGCCAATAACGACGCCGATGGCCGAGGCAACATTGCGGACGAGACTGAACGTGGCGGTTACGGTCCCATTGTCTTGGATAGACACGTTGCTCTGTAAGGCGACCAAGGGTGGCTGGAAGTTGGCCCCGATTCCGATACCTGCAACGATCTGATAGAGAATAATCTTCACCCACTTCTTCGAGCCGGGCAGGTCGTAGAATAGCCCACATCCTATTACGGATATCACAAACCCAAATCTAATGCACCCGACATAGCGACCAGTAATCTTGAGAAATATTCCAACGGATGCCGAAGTGAACGAGAGGGCGAGGACATAGGGAAGGAGGATCACGCCAGACATTAGCGGCGACTCTCCGAGGACAGATTGAAAGTAAAGAGGAAGAAAGTATGCAACCAAGGTGAACGTAACGCCGTGGAATAGGTCGACTAGGATGGCGGCCAGGTTGGAGATGTTGGTAAATAAATGCATAGGGATGATAGGGTTCCTGGCAAAATTCCACTCAACCGGGATGAATAGGATGAGGGTGATGCAACCCCCGACGATGAGTCCGATGACCGTTGCTGAGCTCCATGGATAGGTGGCACTACCGAATTGTAGACCGAGTAGGAACATCACTAGGCCACCAGTCAAAACTAAGGTGCCGAGCCAGTCGATGACTTTGATGCCTGCAATTATGGGAGTTTTTGGTGTCTGCAACTTGAGCGTCAAAATGATGATGATGAATGCCACTCCAGATATCGGGACTAGGAGAAGTTGTTTGTCATGTTAGCAGCCAGACAAAGTAGGATCACTGGACAGAAGGGCTCACGGTTCACATAAAAACACCATCTCCAGGATACATTTTTCGTAAAGGCCCCACCAACGATTGGTCCAAGGGCTGATGCTGTGGCCCAAACCATCCCTATGATGCCATAGTACTTTCCTCGCTCCCTGTGTAGATAGTATGGGTTAGATACGCCACGTCCTCATGCAAGATGGCCCGGCAGTTCGAGGAGACACTCACCTCGGAGAAAATAGATCGCCCACCACGATATTCGTGAGAGCCAACAGTCCTCCGGCCCCAGCACCCTGGACCGCTCTTCCGGCGATGAGCATAGCCGCACTGATAGCCGCACCACACAACACGCTACCAACGAAGAAGACGGCCACCGCGGCGAGTAAGACGATCTTACGGCCCCATATATCACTCAGCTTTCCCCAGGTGGCTGTAACAGCCGAAGCGGATATCATGAACGCGGCACCAACCCAGATATACGCCGACGTAGACCGAAAGTGCTCGGAAATCGTTGGCAGTGCTGTGGTGATGATTGTGATGTCTAGAGCAGCAAGGAAGACGGACAGCTAGGGAAAGTCGTTAGCATTGGGAGAGCACGGGAAGATTTTGCATCGTACGCAAAGAGCCAGCATCAGGAGTCCGGTTTGAAGTGCCGTAAACTCGCTGGCAGGGGCATCCTTCTGAGCTTCATCCTTCTGTGCTGGATTCTCGACGTCGACAGAGGATTTATGCGCGACCTCTTGGTCTTGCTCGCCCTGAGTTGAAGGTCCAGGCTCCATAGAGGCCAGAAGTATCGAATGGGATATGTTCACGAGTTACGCATATAAATTCCTTAAAGCCGGTGAAGGAAGGGGAACGACAGTCTAGCAAGTCGTCGGGATCACGCCAGGGGACTTCCAAAATAATTCCTCCCTGTCTCCCAACTGGTTATAAAGTACCAACCGGCGCCTGGACCGGGCATCGGTACTTAATGCCCTCCGGAGCGCAGCAGGGGGTTTGCAAGGATGTCGGGATTTAGTAACCGCCGAGCACCGGTCTGGGAACGACACCAACACGAGCACTGTCGGGCCGATCGTGCAATTGGAAGAGAGGGCTCTTCAGGTACGAAGTACATAGGATATAAGATAATTAGGAACTGTCAGTATTTCGAATGCGGAATATTAGCTGGTTCACAATTTCGAATGTCGATGGATAGATTGCAAATGATGGATCAATCAGTTCCAAGAGGGTGGTGGGATGGCGTTCGAAAATGTACCTGACGCATGTAATTTGCCATATTTGAAGGGCTAAAATGACAAGAAGATGCGACACAGGCTCGATATATACTCTGTATTCTCCATAATGTATCATTTTGCTGACAAGCCCGGCAGGTTTAACTTCAAGAGAACCGTGGGCCGATTGGGGACAAGATTTGATCTCCCTTTACCAGCTCCGTACAAGCGTGAGCCACTGATGCAAGAACGGCCATTTTTGTCGCCACTGCTGATCGTGGACCCAATGTTCAGGCCAGTAATTGACTAGTTCAACTGACATTTTGACAGAAGGTGATGCCAAACCGAGCCGGATAACCGCGGGGATCCGCCATCGGGATTCTCCGCGGCCAAGAAGAGTAACGCTTCCACCCATACACCCTCTTCATACTTCGTACACACTCTTGTTGCAACGAGGCAACCTTGGAGATGCGTTCTCGGAGGAAATGGCAGATGCGGGGAAAGCATCGTGATGGAAGGTCATGATTTACACTGCAATATATTCCAAAGCGATGCCCATTTCCGCTTAGCGCTCTTGCTGTTTTTCTCCGCACCACATCGCAGCTTGCTTCCGAGCATTTTGCCCTGTGCAGTTGGTACGGCTTGTGAGCTCGGAGATGTCATGAACTAGTTTCATAGGTCACTTGATGCTCCTCAAGCACACCGTTCTCACCCGATTACTCCCCTGTCATACGACAGCAGAAACCTTTTTCTTCATTTCTGTAAACTTCAGAAAATATTATACCACGACATCGTGTCGTGGTTTACGGATCCAGTGCTGATGTGACGCTCCCAGCATTTCAGCTCCTCACATTCGAAACACCAAACCATGGGGAGTGTTTGAGAGGAGATTTCCCCGCAGCGCAATTATGGTTCGTGTCCCCATCGCACCACTCGCGATACCAACATTGCGCCTTTGCGCGATCTGCATGGATAATAAGTGCCAAATTGTCAATCGATATGCTCGATACCCTCTTCCGCCAGAGTAAATCGGAGGCCACGGTACTGAAAATGATCGTGGAATTACTAGCTATGATGGAAACACCTGCTAGCTTTTAGGCCATGTGTCTCCCTTAGCTAGCCGTCCGCACATCTTCAAACGTACATAATTCTCTCTTCTTACCTATCGGTGTATGAGGCATTAGGACCAACAGCTGCCTCCGGCTAGACACTGGTGTCGGGAACAAGGCTCTCCAAGGGGGACCGAGATGAACACGAGGCTTTCACAGCCTCCGCCACTCCCGATGGAAGCAAGGACCACAGAACTCAACGTTAGCGGGATAGAGAGACTTACTCCAGCAGACCAACTTCCCCCGTCCCTGACGGCTATCTCATTTTGACTCTCTCGCTTTACCAACCACCGTAGCCAATCCTGCCAGAATCTGCGCTGTAATAGTCCGAGGATATGGACAACGGGTATTGAGCCCTTGTTGCATATCTAACCAAGCTGTTTCTTCTTCACGAACCAATATCGTGGCAAGTACTCTTCCACGACTCACTTATATATTCGGCGGCGGAATTCTATGAGTCTGTAGTCTTTCTACGAGGGCCGATCTTTCACGCGGCATTGAAATTTAAATACTGGCATCTTCGTCCCAAATTCCAAGAGAAGTGGGTGTGCAACCGACGTCATGTAGATTTCAATGTTGCCGCATCACACGTGCGCATTGCATCGACTCTTGGTTATGAACATTATATTAGTAGTGTTAGGGTATAGCCAATGTGAAACCAATCCTTGAATCACTCGACTTCTACAATTAGACCAGTACTGCGAACCCAATCATTATGGGGGTCCCATATTCGAGACAAATCAACGCAGCGTTCGACGAGGTAACTCCCCTTGTCGCCGCAGGTTTCCAGGTCCTACGAACATCGAGGAATATATCCATTCTCCTCGCATTTATTCAAATTCTCAACACATTATTTCTCGGCCTCGCGGTTCTTGTTCTTGTCGCAATATTACTTACCGTTAACCCCGATCTCGAGCTGGAACGCCGTATCTTCGTGACGCCTACGGTAAAGTGGCTCGCGAGTTGGCTTCTTGATGGGAATTGGCTCCGCGTTGGCATACGGACGATGCTAGTTGGAGCGGCGCTGGGAGCATTGTCTGGGTGGTATCTTGTACCGGACAGTCCCCCGCTCCAGGACCTGATGGATGAAGGGGGCGACGACAATACGGTAGTGGACGCCGAGACGGAGTCGTGACGGTTGTCGTGAGGTAGCAGTCATGCTACCGAGGAAGATCAAGTAACTGACATAGATGGAAGTTAGACCACTTCCATGGGTCAGTTGAGATTTAGACGGGTTTAAGATGGAGTTGGCGTCGACCAAATTTGCATATTCTCCATTCCGGGCAGGTCTTGTTTCCGACTATTGATGTTATTTGGCGGCAGTCTTGGGCACAGTTCCTGTCTATATGGTCCAATTCCATACGTACAGCAAGTGAAGCACGATAAAAGTAGCCTCAAGTCTCTTCAACACAATCAAGAACCGAATCAATGGATCATGAGCAGTGGAGTCTAGGTTGCTAAGCAAAGGGCAACTTTAGTCGGAAATCAACATTGTTCCGTGAAACAGTTGAAAATAGACTCTGGACAAAAACTATGCCGAATTCTCATGGAGAGGAAGAGAAGACGTCGTCGTTAATTACTACGGGATATTCCGGCGCGTCTTCGAATTTTATGATAGTCGACTATCATAGCTATCTGCCCTTTCATACGCTTGCTACAGATGCCAGAGTTTCGGTATCATTGGCAATAATATCTCGTTCTTGTTCGACTTGGACGGGACGCCTCGAGCTTTAACATACAACCCTAATACGTAGGGTTGAGGAGCCCTCGTTGCCCTATCACAATAAGACGAAGAGAAAGAAGGAATGCGATGATATTAGAAAAGGGAGCGGATATTCGCTTCCCACGACCCCAGTTTCAACTCGATCCGCGGCTCTCAAGAGAGCCTCTGAAATTATTATATTTCATGTTAGTCCTCGTCACCTTTGTAGATTCTTGCCCCACGGCCTCTTCTGACCCCGTGGTCCTTCTCTTCAGGCACACGGCCGTTCACTCTTCCGGTTTCTGTCCATAGACAACATAACTAGCAAAGTATAAGTTAGGAATCAATAGGTCCAAGATCAAATATCAGGCATCTTACATTGGCCAATACGCATGAATCTTGAGGTCTCTCAAGTCGCGACGGACAAACGCAAGAGTGACATCGAGTTCTTCCTTGGTCCAACCGAGAACTCTAGTATACAAGGCAGCACTAAGGCCCTCGAGGCCTGAATCAATGTTTTCCAGAGTCCACGCCCCTAGGATCCATTAGTTCAAATAAGCTAGGCCGGCGGTGGTGCACCAAGGGACAGTCTGGTAGGATGAAGTCCAAAATTGTCTTTCTTACCTAGCTCCTTGAACTTGGGGTCTTTTGGCCACGTATTTTGGGGCCATTTGAATACGCGTTGTGTGACATTCTGAAAGCCCTGGGCTTCGAGCTGCTTTTTATACTCGAGGGCGCTGTCGGAGGGCCGGCCAATCTTCCGAGTACCTTCCAGCAGCTGCGTGACCCAAGTTGAGAAATGCGTATCCTTCGTCGTATCATCATCAGAAGTGGCGGGGCAGATGTCACAAAGTTCGATCCAGCCGCCGGGATTGAGATTGTCGTACGCCTGCTTGAAGAACTTGGGCCAGTCCGCGAAGGAAACCGTCATCATGCGACTGTAGATAAAGTCAAACTTGGTAGTAAAGGTCCAGGTATCCTCGAGGTCGTCAATTTGGAAGGAAACATTGGGCGGAATGAAGGGACTTTGGATGGGGCTGAGGTCGACGCCAATCACGGACGTATCGGGATGCTCATCCGCGAAGTCCGTGGCCCAGAGACCTGTCCCAGTGCCGACATCCAGAACGTGGCGTAGCTGATGCCCGCCGCGGCCTGCTGGGCTGAGGTAAAGATTATTATCGAAGGTTAGGAGGAACAGATGATGCTGCAAGTCGAGGCGCTCGTTCTCGGCGGCGTCATTGGGTATCACGTATTTACCATCCTTATACGCATGGTAGGTTCGGCCATTCTCTTGGCGATAACGCTGAATACTGGTAGTTATTGAGGCAGTTGAGTCTGGCCCAACGCGGAGGAAGGACTCGAATGCTGAGTCTTGGTCATCTCTAGTGTCAACGTCGATCGTCTCAGGTTGAGCTACAAGAGAGCGGTCGTTCGTATCAACAGATGCACCGGGGTTTGCCATCTTGGGTCGGCGTCTAATTTGCGAAGGGATGATCTGCGATTCGAAGATCCGCTTTGAAGATCCGTGATTTTAGGAGTCTTAGTGAGCTACACAAAGCAAGGTTTCTTCCTCGTCGGGAATCAGGATGATGAAGGTGTCATGTCCACACATCGATGCCTCGGCCCATGGGGAAAACTGTGGTCCTTTCATGACCCCACATCTTCCCAACACGGATCTTGAGGGACTTTCGTCGAAGAGATCTGAGGATGCCAATCACAAATGCTACCCTTGCACGTGATATCCCTTAGCGTTCATCACTCCTAAGTCCTAACAGCTGCGCATTGGGCTCTGATCTCTCACAGAGCGCCGGTGTTGGTGACGGCATTTCCTCATGTCGTTCGGTGGTGTAAGTCGGAGGTTGTTGTTTTTGCTATTCTGCAATGGGAGCCATTGGGAGTGTGGTATATGATATCCGCGACAGAATGTGTTACTAGTTTAGTTCCCGCCTCCGTAGTTCTTACTTAGCGTCGCATGATGCGCAGGGGCCGGGCTGGTCTATCTGCTCTCTGAGATCTTTCGCCCTTGGATACTAGATATTCTTCAATCAACAGAAGTGGATACTTCGTGAGGAAGCTTGTCTAGAGAGGTCCAGAGTCCTTTGACTCTCCGGGACCGAAGACCCAACGACCGGCGTTCGCTGTGGTTAGGGAAGCGAATACCAGAGTCAAGGTCAAGCCCTTATGCGGCGGAGGATCGACGGCGTGGCGTCCAGGTAATCTAATCTAGGAAGCTCGTTGGTGCTGATGCGGTGCTCAGATGCGATTGGCTCGTCCCCTGAAGCAGTTGCGCAGGTCAGTGTTCTCCAAACACGCAACCCACCGCTTTCGTACTATTTTAGCGTGACCTCTGCGTTTCATTTTCAGGATGCCCCGTTTCTAAGATGATGTGGTGACCCACTTGGACACCCATACAAAGTACGAAAGACAGAGTGTTTGCCGTTTTGCCATACAGGTAACTCCTATATCTCAACTTGAGATTTATGTCAGGGGATGTTGGGAGCAAAATAATAGCATTGAAGTGACGAGCAACCCGTTGGAAGAGTTAGAGTGGAGATGTAACGGTGGCCATCAAGCAAGGTGACCTACAGACTACGAGATCGCCTAGATTTTCCGGGGATGATCGTCGATAACCCATAATGTAACCCTACCACCTCGGGCCCTAAGACTCCCGCGAGACCTGCCTGCAGACCTCCCTGCAGTCCCTGCCCGGGCCCAAAACTTCGTATCCAAGCTTCACACGGAGCACAGACGCTCCGCAAAACCATACCCTGGTCGGCTCCAACAAATCCTGGTTCGCTCTAGACCTCGAAGATCTCTCGAAGCTCCATTTCCCGGCATTCTTATATTTTTTCTTCCATCTCGGGCAAACCACAATAGTGCCAGGAGGCCCCGGCGCGGGAGTTCGTAGATCTCGGTTTTGAAACGGATGCACTGCCCACCACACAGGGCTCGCCGCACCTGGGGTACAGCCCCGACGCTGGAGAAGATGCGATTCGCCGCCTCCCCTGTGAGTCTCGAGCTTCAGCTCCATCGTTCGTTGAGCTATGATTTGTAAACTACGTTTCAAGTTCCCGGTGTAGCTATTTTCGACGTCTGGGCCCCGGAGTAAGAACCAAACACGGACATGAGAGACGAGCATCGAGATCGTGAAGCGCGGTCTTGCTGCCATGTTCTGGACAGCCCCCTGGGAGAGCAAAGCTGTATAAAAAGTACAGCTTCTCCCTTCGATTCCAGCTTCCTTTACCTTCCATCATCACGCTCTCCAGATCATCAAGCGCAGGCTCCATCCTTCTCCAGCTTTCCTTCGTCTTTTCTTCTTCTTCACTTTCACTTCTCAACACTAAAGCCCAGGCGGCTCTTTTATGCTAATTTACTCTGCTTCTGGCCAATATCTTCCTGTCCATTTCCCCCACTCAAAACCTTCAACATGCACTACTCACTCCCTCTAGTTGCTGCCCTGGCCAGCATTGCCTCGGCTCACGGTGTTGTGACCTCCATCCAGGGTGCCAACGGCGTCTCCATGCCTGGCCTCTCCATCGCCGATGGTACCCCTCGTGACTGCAGCTCCAACGGCTGCGGTTCCCAAGCCGACACCTCCATCATCCGAGACCGCGAGATCAACTCTGGTGAATGCGGTCCCCTCGGTCGTACCCAGGGCAACGGCCCCGTCTCGGCCGAGACCATGATTCGCAACTTCATGGGCCAGGGCGCTGCCCCAAAGAACGACGGCGCCAACGAGTCCGTCGGCGTCGAGGATGACATTCCCAGCAACATCAACCAGAGGAAGAGGCACCAGAGGCGCCAACTCGGCGGTGCTCTCGGCGGTCTTGTTAATGACTTGACCGGCACCGGCCAGGACAGCAAGGGCGGCGCTCTCGGCGGTCTTCTTGGCGGCTTGACTGGCGGCGGCAATGGCGCTACTGGGATCGGCGGCCTCCTTGGTGGTGGTGGTGACAAGAGCGACGGCCCGCCTGAGTCGAGTGTTGCTGCCAGCGCTGGAGCTGGTGCCTCGGAGGGTCTTCCTACCTGCGCTGACGATGGTACCATCACCATGACTTACCGCCAGGTACGTTAACTCCAACCTTACCCACCGTTACGAGTCTCAAAAACACTGACAGTCAAATAGATCAACCAGGACGGCGCGGGTCCTCTTAGGGCCTCAGTCGATGGCACTTCCGGCGGCACTGATGCCAGCGCCTTCCAGACCGCCGAGGTCACCCAGGACGTCCCCGGCCTCGGCATCCAGGGTCTCTCCCTAGCCACCAACACCGACTTCCCTCTCAAGGTCCGCATGCCTGAGGGCATGACCTGCGACGCCACTGTCGCCGGTGTCCAGAACGTTTGCGTCGTTCGTGTCCGCAATGGCGCTGCTGCCGGTCCCTTTGGTGGATCTGCTGCCTTCACCCAGTCTCCTGCCGCGAGGAAGCGAGCTATCGCTTTCAGGCTCAAGAAGCGGATGGAATTCAACAACCGCTCTTAGGTGGATAACCGGATGCTGCGAGAGATTGCGGGTCTACCCAACTAGGAAGATTGTGAAATAGGGGAGGTGGTATGGTATTGCCTATAGAGAGTTTGCAGACCTCGCTGAAGTAGTTCATTTGTCTTGGGGGAATGGTCGCGACAGTTGCAGTTGTGTAATAGCTTTCAATTTTTATTAGATTTTCTCATCCCGTCTTCATCACTGCTTTGCCTTGATCCTTTGCCATAGCGATGTGGCTTGTTCGTTGTTTCGAGTGATTCGCTGTCGAGCCAGGAATTTTCGGTTCTGATCGAGCCTTCCATGATTCCTCCAGCCTGCAAAATACTGAAGGCATCGCCTGCGGTGTCCTCAGCCGCCAGGGAAAATCACCGGATGTAACAGTAGGAAACAGGCGGCACTCGTTCCTCGAAATTCTGAGAGCCCGTTACGATAGTATTAGGCACTTCTGGGTGCTCGCCCATTATCGTGGGAAAAGAAATCTGGCCGGATCTTACGCATCGAACAGCTATCCACACCTTTGGATGAGTGTACAATTACTGCCTCACTATATGCCGCTAAGGTTGAGTCTATTTATTTGGGTGTCCCGTCGCCAGCGCAGACACACGACTAAAGGAGGACGCCAAAGATTGGAACAAAAGCTGGGGGAAAGGTGTCTTCGTAGTTAGGGTCAATGTGGACTCGAGGATATGGCGGCCGAACTGAGAAGAAAAGCAGAGGAGCGATGATGGAACAAAACGTGACGAAGGGGGAAATCCAGGCTGAGGTAGATCGCGGCTTGGTGGGTAGTCAAATGATTGTGCCTTGGGCAATAATCTCGAGTGGTCTTGCCCTTGTCTGATCCTCGGGTTGTTGGTGCCTCAAGACTAGGTTTTACTACAGCCGTCTCTAATTATCACGATGATTTTAAACTGGTGACGTAGTGCTATCGGGGAGCTATCGCTGGATCTTATCCATCTCTTGGAATTAGTGCAGATTATGATGAGTGGTTAAGAACAAGACTGTTTAGAAATACAAGGCCTAGAATCGCAAACTTAGGCAGAGGTGTGGAAGAGAAAAGAGTAAGACCAAAACAACAAGCGGAAGGGCAGAAAACAGAAAACCAGAAAACCTAAACCGAATCAAAAGCAACAAAAAATGCAAATCCCCGATCTAGTAGACACCCTTTATCCATGAAAAGAACGAAATTCAAGCATCCACCGGCGCCGCAACAATGCTGAATTGACCGCCGGCACCACTCCAGGTCAACTTCTTCCCCTTCACGCGCTCCTTGGGAATCTGCTGGAACGTGTCAATATCGTCGTACGAGCCGAGACCCAGCTGGCCCTGGGTTCCGAACCCGGTGCTGTAGGCGACGCCCTCGGAGTTGACGACGATGGTGTGCTCCGTGCCGCAGCCAACGTGGACGGCGGAGCCAACCTCGGGGACCTCGGTGGGTCGGAGGCAGATACGGGGCTTCTCGCGGTCGTCGAGGCGGACGAGCTTCGGGTCCTTGATCTGGACATCGGTGAACTTGATGCCGAGCTGGCCACCATCGATCCGGCCCCAGATATAGCACTTGCCGTCCTGGGTAACGGCAGCAGAATGATGAGCACCGGCGTCCAGGGAGGTGACGTTCTTGCCGGAGAGCGAGGCGACCTTCATCGGAGTGGAAACAGCACCATTATCCTTTCCAGCCGTCTTCGCATAACCGGTCTGGCCAAAGCTGTTCAAACCCCACTACAA
Organism: Scedosporium dehoogii; assembly: GCA_002812735.1. NCBI lineage: Eukaryota > Fungi > Ascomycota > Sordariomycetes > Microascales > Microascaceae > Scedosporium > Scedosporium dehoogii. The sequence continues at coordinate 19,627 of PGIR01000099.1, forward strand.
TAACTTGGGTTAGTACATGCCTATCAAGAGGGGAGTGGAGGAATAGGAATGAGTGCAAACGTACCGACCAGACGTTGTCGTGGGTATCGACAACAAAACTGTGGAAGTGACCGGACGAGATGTACTTGGCCTTGCCCTCCAGCGTGTGAATAGGCTGGGGCATGAACGCCCTGATGCGCTGTCGTCGGGAGGCGACGCGGCGGCCAAGCTGACTCTGCTCACCAACGCCCCAGGCATAGGCAGTGCCGTGGCTATCGAGAGCGAGAGCGTGATTCGCTCCACAGGTAATCTGGACAACATCCGTGAGGCCAGGGATAAGTATCGGTGTTGGTTGCACTTTAATCTCGTTGCCTTCTTCGTCGAATCCGAACATTTTATCGCCCTTGCTGTCCTATTACGCGAGTTTCATGTCAGAATTAAGTTGGCGAGAAGCTCAGGGAACAGGTAAATTTGAACTCACGGTGAAGGTGCCCCAGCCATAAACGCGGCCGTCCTCGGTGAGGGCTAAACTGCAACTATCGCCGGCGGCGACCTGGGTGAAGACGGTACCCTTGGGAAACACGTTCGAGGGGATGGCGGTGGGGGTAGACTCCTTTGGGTTCAAATCTCCCGTCTCAGATTCATCATCTGAATCCTCATCGGCGTCGCGCAGGTCACCCTCCCAGTTGGTGTCACGACCGAGAGCCCCGTTATCGTTGACGCCCCAGGTGACAATCTTGTTATCCTTGGTCAGGGCAATAGTGTGCATACCGCCACAGAAAATATCAACAACGTGAAAGCTCTTCGCGTCGCCCGTGTTGAGGGCAGGAACGAGACGCGGTCGGGTCGCCTCAGTCTTGACGGGGCCGAGACCAAGCTCGCCGTTCTCGCCCGTTCCGAACACGAAAATATCGAGCACTGGAGCAGGCGCCTTGTTGAGAGGGCCAGCCGGCTCAACGACCTCCTCGACCTCATGCTTGATAGCACGGGCTCGCTTCGTAGGACGGCCAGTGGGGACGAGGTTCTCTTTATCTTCCTCCTCCTCAGGGGTGGCGGCCTTTCGCTTCTTCGACGCGGCAGGCTTCTCGGGGGCGGGCTTCGTCTTGGGAGCTGTCATCGAGCATGACGCGTCAGTAATGACCACAGATCAAAACAGAGCTACGCGCTAACAATCAATTGAGACTTACCAACAGGTTTGGCCTTTGCAGCGGTGGTTGTCTTGGTTGGCTTGGCCGCCTTAGTTACCTTGGATGTCGTGGTCTTGGTGATCTTGGAGGGCGCCGCCTTCGTAGTCGCGGATTTGATGGCGGCGGTCTTCGACGTCGCAGTCTTCGTAGCAGCGGCCTTCGTAGGGGCCTTCGCCGTGGCTTTGGTAGTAGCTTTGGTAGTAGCTTTGGTAGTAGATTTGGTAGTAGAGGCCTTGGCCTTCGTGGTAGTGGCAGACGCTTTCGCAGTCGTAGTGGTAGATTTCTTGCCAGCGGCCTGGGTGGCCTTGGCCGCAGCTTTCTTTGGAGGCATTTTGGGCCCAGAGACGCGACGATGGCAGTTTCTGATGCTTAGATCGTTGGTTCTTTGGATGGAGATGACGCAGGGGAAGATGGAATGAGGGTTTGAGATGAATCGGGGGTGGTGTAGTTTGTGTGTGTGGAGGGCGTGTTGTGGCGAGGGAAAAAGATTTCAAGCTCTCGAAAAGCTGTGCTCTTCCTGCCGTGGTCGGGTCCAGCTGTTTTTTCCCCTACCGAAAGGAGTGATGTACTGATGTAGAAAAGATGCTAGCTTCTTTCCGAGTCTGACGCGCTGGTGCCCAATCAGCTCACTTTGTGCGCTTCGTGGTCACTCACGTTTTTGGGTTTAGTGGTATGACAATTGCACTGGAGTGGTGCCGAGGCCGATCTGCCAAGGGAGGATTATCCCTCAGGGCAATCAATCTTAGGTTGTACTGGGAATGGTACTCGATTTTGCTAATTGAGATGACTTTGAATGGGTCTCGGGGTTCAATCGAGGATTGTACGAAGTATTGATGGATCAATTGATGATCGAAAACCCCAATAGATCCCTAATTCCTAAATTCCAAAGACGATGCTACAGGGGAAGAAGGCCTCTGCCAGGTGCGCCTGCCGATGTTTTGCCCGACCCGCCCTGACCATGGCCTCACTCAGCCAAGGAGGGGAGGTGCGTCCAGGAGGCACTGCAACTGAGCTTGATAAGAAAGAAGCTCGTGCTCCAACTAAAATTCCACGCGTGCTTTTTTTGACGGCGAGTCTACATACTTCATAACGCGTCGCGAATGGCGTCGATCAAAGCCTGACTCGACACCCGACCACGCCAAGAAGGGAGCTAGACTGTAAAAGCTTCATCGGAATCTCTGCGACGCTCATACAATACAATCCCGCAATTCAGTTTCGTCATCTGAGATTACGACTCTGAAGCATTACTTTACGCTCACATTGGGTCGTCCACATTCGTAATTCCGTATTCTTCTTCTCCCACTTTTGTTTTTCTATTTTATCTTATTTTATTTTATTTTATTTTATTTTATTATTATTTTTAACAGGTACGTAACTGAAAGAACAATCATGGAGAGCGATTGACCCCCATCGGCCCCCCAACTTCGCTGCGGCGGATTGGACTGCAACGACTTGCCATTTCTCGGTCCTTTGCTCAATTCGGGCCCGGGATCCATGAGAAAAATACGCCTCAGTATCCCGCCACAAGTTTCCCAGTTTTGCGGTAGTATATCCTTATTGCTGTTTTTTTTATTTATTTATTTCATTTTTCTTTTCTTCTTCTTTTCTTTCTTTGATTTTTTTTCTCCCTTCTTTTCTCTGAAGATCGTGGAGCGACAAAGACGAAGCACTTCACTCATCGAGTCACCAGAGTAGGAACTGTTGGAGATGTTTTGTGTCTACAGGTGGTAATGTGTGGCGGTTTCCTGAAGAATTTTGTTGTTATATACATTGAACACAGTCAAGTGATAATGTCCAAAGGAAATCTTGATGAAGAGTACATTGATGCATATCCCAGATATGCCTTCTTGGTCCGTCATCCACCCAGACCGTCAAGGTCCTCACTCGGAAACGGGCGCGTCGTTCTGTTCGAGTGATCCACGTTAGTCACGCTCTTAAGACCACCCCAGAAAATCCCTGGTGAGGCACTCACATCCTCGAAATCTATGGCTGAGCGGGAGCTCCCTCGTCAGGGTTATCAGGCTCGAGGTCGCCGTTGTCTCCAGGCTGGTCGGGAACGACGAGGCCTTCGAAGCAGTCAAGGTCGTTGAAAAGGTAGGGGCTGGAGTCCATGATAGTAACGTTGTCCTCCACCGGCACGTCGTAAAGCAAGCAGGTACCGTCGCCGAAAGCGAGACTCTGGCATCCCTCGGTGGACGCGCAGAGCTGGGCGCAGTCCTGAATGTCGGCTGTCACCTCCTCATCTTGGCGGGCGATGAAGGCAGGATGGGTACCCTTGTCATAGCCGATGACCTCGCAGTTTCCCCCCTCCTGCTCTTGGTCCTGCTCCTGGGCAGTGGCGGTGGCAATGAATGCCACGAGGAACGTGAGCGCGGTGTAGGTGCGCATAGTGACAATTGATTTTTTTTCTCGAGTCTGAGGTGTCCGGCGAGAGAAGGGAGAAAAGCGAATCGGGATTGACTATTGTCAGGAACCTGGAAAGAGCACCCTCGGACATGGAGAGGGAGCTTGGAATGGATATTTATTCATCTCGCTTCTCGCCTCCGCCCCCGAGCTCAGTCTGTCCGTTGTGGAGACCGAAGGGCCTTCGCTGGGGAAAGTTCCGTGCTTCTCTCGGGTAATAATGAAAACTGGCAATCTTAATGTCAATGAATCTGGAATCAATGGCTCGCTCTGGTACCGGATAATCAATTCCACTTCCTGTTCTGATCGACACATATTTTAATATGGTTGAATAGGCGAATTACGCAGTAGGTGTCCTTTGTCAGGAACCACGACTCGAGGGCGGAACCACTTTTCCCTTTGCTAGTTTGACATTTCAGCAGGGCACATACTTATTTGCCTACTCACACATCAAATGTTGTACATGCTCTCCAGTCTCCATGCTCGGATGACGGCAAGCTCATGCCGCAAACAGGAGGTGCCTTTACCTCAACTGCACCACCCCGGGGGCCAGATTGGACTCATCAAACCTCATCCGGAAGGGGCCATTGTATTTCTGTGGATCCTGCCTTGGAATAATTCTTGCTTTCAGCGTGCGGGGTTTTAGGAGCCAAGTTATTTCGTATAGAGTAGATGACGAAGCTGGCCACCGGCGATCCCGCCATCAACATATTTGACAACCCGGATATATAGGCCCATTATAAAGCCGCCCTTCGAACTCTTACCAGAGGTAAAGACGAAAACAGCTAGGTCGGGCGGCGAAAGGTACGTGCGCTTCCCTCCTGTCATCTTCCGTCCCATATAACCTCCGGTATATTGCCAAGGCTAAGTAGACTAAGAAATGCGGTCCAAGTTTCGAGATCGGCGGACAGGCACACAACTCTCATTCCGCCACAATATTTCTGAAATCTCTCCTCAAACGAGATGAAAAAGGGCGGCAATCGCTCGGCCACCACTCAGCTTTTACCGAGATGAGGGCGGGAAAACCAGGTCGGACCCCACGCCGCTGGATCTCCTTTTTCACGTTAAGAGGTAAAGAAACCGTCGTATTAACATCTATAAGCGCCCGTTAGGCCACTCCCTCAAGTTCACTATTAGGACGCTCTCTTCCATTTGCTCGTCTGTCAAGGATCGACAGATGTGGGTCTTCTGGAACAGGTTGTGACCGCTGCAGAGCAAATTGGATCCGTATCAACACGAACGTGACAATCAAGAGTCAAAGTGACCCAACTCAATATTTTCTTTGTCGACGCGGCAGTTCGAATGGAGCTAGAGTAAGACTTGCCTCGCATGGCTCCAGGAGACATCGCTGGGCACGCAGGTTCAATCTGAAGATATGTTCTCTAGATGTCACCCGAGTATATCACGTCTTGTTTCGGTCAATGGCGTTAGACATAGCCAGGTGGAAGCTAATTCGTCGAGAAATGTGCAGTTTACAGGGTGGGAAAGACTGGACTATCAAAATATAAAAAGGTCTCTTGGTTTGTTTTATCGAGAATGCCCTTTAAATCGGCTAACATTGTCAGAGATCTCGGCGCTGGAAGGCTCGTTAGGATACTATCCACAGTGCCCAAGTCATGCTGATGTATGAAACTATTAAGAAGAAAGATGAAGTAGTGTTGACGGGTGGCAATAAAATACACTTACTTCTTTATTGCCTAGTTATGACGAAAGGCACAACTTCCAGAAACGCCCCCCAGATTCTCCTACAAGGAATAAGATAAACTCCCCAAGTGTTCTTCGTCATCGCCCCAGCCATCATAGCATTCCCCATTGCGAAACCCAGTCAGCACCATAGTCCTCATTACATTGAATCTTGCAGCAATGTCCGGCAAAGCTCATTCTCAGGCAGGGGAGAAGGGCAAGTTTCAACCCGTCTCGTATAAACAATCTCAAAGCCTTCCAGGGTATGTTGCGCAATGAAGTGATCCTCAGCAAGTTGTTTGGGCGGCTTGAATTGACGTCGTTTAATCTAGTCTCGAGCGGGAGATGAAGCCGACGAGTGAATCTACGGCGCTTGAGGGAAGTGGGAAGTTCCACGAATACGCAGCAGCTGGAAAGTTGAAAGACCGCAAAGCCATCGTGACAGGTGGGGAGTGAGTGGCATTTCCGTATTAACCAATATGTGGAATCTTGTACCTGGCATGCGACTGGCCTAACTGCCTCTATCTCTCTTCCAGCTCCGGGATTGGACGCGCCGTTACCATTCTTTTCGCTCGCGAAGGCGCCGACCTCAGCATCGTATACCTTCCAGAAGAGCAACCTGATGCTGAAGATACAAAGAAGATGGTGGAGAAAGAGGGCCGACAGTGCCTGCTGATAGCGGGGGATCTTATGAACAACAGAAATTGCCAAGACGCTGTATCAAAGCACGTCGAAAGGTAGGTGCTATATCTGATCTTTATGGACAGGAAAAGTCGACGTTGATGTTTCCCATACAAATTCAGATATGGAGAAGTTCATATTCTGGTGAACAATGCCGCGAAGCAGATCAAGTGCCTAGACTTCGCGGATATAGACCTCGAGAACGTAGAGAGCACGTTCCGAAGCAATGTTCTCCAAATGTTCGCGATGACCAAGTTTTCTATTCCACATATGCCCAGGGGCTCAGCGTAAGTCATCGAGGTACAGCCGTATTGACTCCACTCATCATACTAACGACTGGGATTAGCATCATCAACACGACTTCAACGGTGGCTTTCCGAGGCACACCCTCCATGGTTGACTACTCCGCCACGAAAGGCGCAATCGTTTCTTTCACGAGGGCGCTGGCCCAGAACCTCCTCCCTAAAGGAATCCGCGTCAACGCCGTGGCTCCGGGGCCGGTCCACACACCCCTTCAGCCCGCTTCCCGGGCGGCTGAGGAGATGGAAATCTTTGGTTCAAAGGGCAAGCTTGGTAGGGTTGGTCAGCCGAGTGAGATCGCGCCAAGTTTTGTTTTCCTGGCATCCAGGGATTCAGAGCTATATTATGGCCAGGTCCTCAAAGCCTTCCCTATAGGGGACTAAATGATGGGCTTCAGGTAGATTCTTGTCATGTGCAGGAGGTGCTCTCACTAAGCAGGCACGGATTGACCGAAGGACTAGATACTTATCAAACTAGGTAAGTAGAGACAATGTATAAAGATCTCAAATCAAGTCACAGTCTAGAATCTAGATATCATACTAAAATATTCAGCGGTATTAGAAGGGATCCAGTGGGGTGATGCCGAGTGAAGACGTCCGAGAGCTTCAAGGTGAAAACTCGGCTCTCGTTAACGCTTCCGGGTCAAATCCCTACACTGCCTGTAGTCTAAAACATTCTTGCATTAAACGATTAATCCAATGGAATTTTAGTTCTAACAGTACATTTTGTGACGGCTCTTAGCCCTTGACTTGGACTCAGTCATCGAGATCACCAGAGCTTGCGTTTTGACTGGTGGCGATCCTTAATTAAAACTGCTGCCAGGATCGAGGTCAGCTGGTACATGTGGTTAGAGTTGTCTACCTGGAAAGTCCCGATCCTCTGCATGCGCAACATATCTTCCTTCTCGACAAGCCCCAGAGAGAATACGGGGTCCTTGCCGCGACTGATATATCGTATCCATCCGGGGCCGTATTCGGCGACAATGAGGGATATATCGGTGTTGTACTGCGAAAACATGAGAACACTGGATCGTGGCGAACAAGATGGTAAGTATTTAATCATCACATCCTTCTTGCGTTCTCTATTCTTTCTGCATCATCTACGCGCGACCCTCTGGAGTCTTACCAAGATTTAGAGTTCCAGCCTGTCTGGGAACCAACGCCGGGCCTTTGGGAAGCTGAGGCGTGCTGGTTCACTATGAAGGCAGCTATCTCTGCGGTCTCTTGGATCTCCACTGTTCCTCTGACCAGATGGCCCGGAGGAAGAGAAAGTCATCAATGGCCATTGTAGAGCCAGAAAGTGAAGTCGTAGCCGCACGAATAGGTTGAGGCCGGTGCTGGTAATCTTGATGTTTTGAAGACAGATATAAGAGTCATTGAGGTGATGCTTATCAACCATATTGTACCATTCCTGGAGTGATTCTGGAATCTCCCTATTAGTCCTAGCCATATTTGAGGCTGGGACCTACAAAGTGTCCCCTTCGTTCCTTCTAATACATAGAAAAAGTTGGTTAGAATTTATCTTTTGTTTTTTATTTCAGAAATTACAAGGAGGGAAAGAGAAAACGAAGCAGACTTTCTTAGAGAACTGTTATGGTAGTACATATCACGTAATAGTTGATAAATGGAGTAGGCGCTCCCTAACAACAAACAAAACGAGATGACTACTGATATCATAATATTACAATCTGCGAAGAAAACTAGGTTCTCCCTCAAACTTCTCCCAAGTACAATATTCAGCAATCATATTTACAACAGTAAATACTCTTCAGAATGGAATCAAAGCAGGGTGATCAGGCCTTGATAGCAATGCACAAACTCCTCAGTACTATCTGGTGTCAAGAGGACTGTTCCACTGCCTTGTTGTCAGCAAACGATGCGACGAAATTGGCTGAACCGATCCTCCCGCTCACATTTCCCACGAACCACCCAATGAGCGTCATTTCTCGAGTCCAGCATGACGAGATCGAGGCTCTTCTCGATGCCTCCCCTTTGAATGGCCATTGGGACCCTCGAACACCGTTACCTTCCGATGTCGACTCCCCAGCAGCGCAGTTTGTCCAGACACATCATTTCGTGGCTCACTCTCTGGCAGTACGATGCCCAAGAAGATCCCACACGTACTCTCTGGACTCAAGTTTACCCAACAATAGCACCACCCTTGCTGCACGTCTTGCCTTAACTTTGGAGCCTTCGTTGCCTACAATCGTGTTCTCTTGCTAATGATATTTGCTTGAACCAGGCTCGACATTAACCTTCCATACGATAAGATTTTCCGGACGGGCCAGCCTGGCCCCCCCGGAAAATTTGGCTGAATAAGGCTGGCCCTGATACGGGGCAACGCTTGTCTCGGGGGCCTCATAGCAACTGATGCAAGCGACGCTGTTCCCAACACTATCGACGCCCAGGACAAGTTTCCCATTTATCAGAGTGAGTCAACTTCGAGATGGAGCCTGTCGTGGGCCCTCCGCCCTCCGCCCTCTTGCAGTATGTAAACCCTCAAATGGGCTTAGGCCTTGACTGACCATTTTCTTGCAACTTTACTAGGCTCTTGTTGTCAATTTAACCTCGACACATGCCCGTGTGGTGGAGGGCATAATCGAAGATCTCTCCAACCCCTCCTTAGCCGTGGTTCTTCGCGACAATATATACCTCGGAACCGGAGACGATGACCATGCCGGTAGACAACGAGATACGCGACAAAAGGGTTGGTGTGATGTATTGGCATGGGCACTTTTCACGAGCCCGAAAACCTCGGCATCGACCCTTGCTGCACCTAAGCAGGAGCATTCGAATGCAGTGAGTGTGAGTGCCGGCAACCAGCAGCTTCAGGAAGCGAATAACCCTGCTGCTTCAGCTCCCTCTTTCCCGACTGCATCAAAGAAGGAGCATTTGAATATAGAGGACGCCGATGACGAGCAGCTTCGAGATGCGAGCGAATCTTCTCCTTCACCTTCGCCTTCCTCTCCTTCAACATCGGACACTAGCTCCGGCATGGTTCTTCCCGGTGGTACTGGCATTCTGTCGCTCGATTTGATAGTAAAAAGGAGATTGTAAGTGTGTCTCTAACCTAGAAGGAAGGGAAAAGCTGGAGAGAAGGGGGGAAAAAGAGGGGGGGGGGGGGGGGGGGGGGGGTATGGAGGAACCAAGGTACGGTCACCGCATTAGCGCGTGTGTTGTTCACTGGCCGCGCACCCTGATTTTTGTTGCTATTACGAAGTACTGCTACTTCTAATTCGATACTGCTGATGCAGTCAATCACGCTTCTGCCCTTTATATATTCTTCTGCATAATAGCCTCTTCCATGGGAAATAGGACGAGAGATAACAATATCAAAATGTATCGCTGCGGTTCGAGTTTCACCCTACAGCACGCTTTAGATCGAAGTTATAGATTGTTTATTGATCAAGACTATAACCCATCACCCTGTACCCTTCACCATGACTGGGTAATCCAACAGTATACCCAAGTGGCACCGGTTCTTCCAGCCTCTCCATGTACAACCCAAATCGTGTCCTTCTCCTACCCGACCATGCTTCTAAGCGTAATCGCGGGTACCTCATGGCTGTTTGCTGAGATGGCCGCTTACCCAAGGACGTCGGCGCAGATCTGCTCAACCTCGAGGAGGACGTTGACTGGAATATGCTGTTAGCACCCTACCAGAGACTGGAAGAAAGACAATAACGTACGCGCAGGGATAAGGCCACCGCATGCAGCAACAACGCAGTCAGTAGCAGCAGCGCGGATAGCGGCCATGTTGGCGGGTTGGCAACCGCAGGCCCAATCACGAACATTGCAGTTGCTAGCAGCGACAGTAGCCTCGTCGAGGCAGACTTGGGCCTTGCCGCCGCATTGGGTGATGACCTGGGCCGAGGTGGCGGTGGCGAGGGCGAGAGCGGCGGTGGAGAACTTCATTTTGAAGGTATTTTGGTGGGTTCCTGGGAACAGAAAATGGGGTGTGCTTTGGATTCTTGAGTTGGAAGTTGTGGATGTCTTTGGTTGGGGAGATGGAGGAAGCTGGAGGAAGCCGGAGGGTAGAATGATGCCTTTATATACTCGAAGAAGATTGCCGGAAGCGTCTTTCCTCGGCCCACATGTCTCGAGATATGTCGCGATCTCGCCGACCGCACGACTACGTAGCAAAATGGAAAGAGCCCATTGACGTTCTGGGGACATGCGTGTAATCTTAGCTGTCTATTGCAGGGATTGTGGAGAGTCGTTAACACATGCGGATCGCATCCATCCGTGCCAGCATTTCTTCACGACCTTGTATCCGTTTCCCCAAGATTACCATTTGTTGTCCTGTCTCTTGGTTCTCTACTCTCTAGTCTGACCTTGTTATGCTCTTCCTATAGCGTGGCATAAGTCATAGGCTCCATTCTTGGCAGGAGTAGAGTTTGATATTCCAATCGCCGTATCACCTTGGATAATACCCAAGACCACATTGTCCTTCATTGCCTCCTCGGGGTGGCCAGCTCAATGAGTCTACAATGAAGTGGTAATTCAGCAAGAACATGCACATGCAAATCTTCTACTTTTGTGTTTGGCGTCTTCTTAATCACTTCCGAGGCTCGAGGACAGACGCGCCTGGCCAAAAGTCCTGCCGTCGGCGTCACATCCTGATTCCTTGAACGGGCAGGTCATAATAGAGATGTTATAGATGAAAGGGCGAAGTGGTGCTTCTGGAGGTGCGGTTCGCGGAGCTGTCTGCGAAGCGGGGGATGAGAAACCTGGGGAAATGCGGGATTGGAGAGGAATTCGCAGCCCATTTTCGTGTTTAGTGAGCAAGATCCCGTTTCTCCTAGCTGATTCCCCGCGGTCGTGCCTATGCTTTGCATTGGGAGTGGGCCATAAACAGCTGGTGATATACGCCACAATCTCCATGTCCGTATTCTTTCTGTGGGGTACTGCCACCCAAGGCGGACTCACCTTCTCAAAGCGGGACCAGATCCTACGGTATAATGGCACGGGCGTTCTGGCGTTTCTTCGATGGCAATCCCTTGTGTAGTATTCGGCTGCGCCCTAGTCAGAATACAACCTCACTGGGGACCACATAAGTCCAACGTCGTGTATCAGCGACAGCTACGAGTCATGAACATGATGATGTTCAATGAATGTCTCCCTCGCAAATGAAGGCGCATCACGAGGGTTGTCAATAAAATCAACAACTCCATACGTACCACACCAGACATATGCGCGCTTTCATGGAGTAAGCATCTCTGGCTGAGAGTCTCTCGACTGGCCGGCTTAACCAAATGAATGATGCATAAATCGGACCCACCAGGGGATAGTAGTGTCGAGTATCTAGTTTCGACCAAAGCTCGCAAGTTATTAAGACATTCAGTTGGTGGCATTTATTCAGCACTTCGGACAAAAGATCTCTGGCATAAAGTCGTTGCCAAACTAACTGGCCAACTGAGAAGATATAGACATGATCCTATGTCTACGTACTGCGGGTGTGAAAGACAACGTTGAAGCTATTGCATCGTTGGTTTCGCCAAAGCCCTTGGTGTATACTGTTACGTTTCTCTAACACCCTAGCTGAGGGATTTTCAAAACTGACTCGGATACAGAATTTCCGATGCTGACAACTCTGGAAAGTCGGCGAGGACCCTGAGCTGAAAACGTCGTTGGTAGAGAAGGAGGGAAGAAGCACTCGTTATTTATCTAAAAGCTGACAGCCATGCCGCGCCCTGAAAATGGGACGTGGGACCACACACATCCTACTCATGTGATGGGACTCGGGAGTGGCCGGGAGAGTGGAGAGGAAAGAGTGTTAAAAAACAGCAGCGGCACGCTCAGCAGCCACAATCAAATCAGTCCATTTCACCACGGGCGGCTGCTCTGGACTTTTAGGTACACCCCGGGCTAGATGGGTATGGAGAGGTGAAGGATGCCTAAGTCGATCTGAATGAAGTGAAGCTGGCTCAAAGTTTAGTTTCCGCTAATAAATGCGTCTCTGTGGCGTCAATACCTTATAATTTATCCTAATCGTAGTCCTTTTCGCGCTCAAATCCTTTTAAAGATATGTATATATATATACAAACATAACAGGGGCCTCTAGCCTGTCAGAGGCATGTCATTCCCGCGTCTCCGATGCTCATGACGCCATGTTAATCACCGAGCCTAATCTGCCTTGACGAGCTTAAACTTACATGAATCTGTCACATGGGATAGCGATCTCTGAATTGTATATGGCATGAGGACAGGCCTGGTCTCAAAATAGTATAAATGGACGAGGTGTTATTATTCCATTCCCCTAGACGCCCAATTTTCTGCCAACGAATATTTTAACGCCTACAAGGTAAAACTCACACTTACATACTATACAGCTGCCTTCATCAAACAAATTCAAACACCGCGCTCATGGCTGACAGGAACCCTGGTAACTTTGCCAATTGGTAAGAGAATCTCCCTTGACTCAGTCTTCGAGCCTAATCCTTGACTCTAGGCCTAAGGAAGAGCTGAAGGAGACTGCTTCCAAGGGGGGTCAATCCAGCCACGGTGGTGGCTTCGCCAGCATGGACCCTGATAAGCAGGTTTGTTCCTTCCTCTCCTCCTACTCACTTCATTCTATTGTCTTGGTTGACACCGATGTATAGCGAGACATCGCTTCCAAGGGCGGACAGGTATCGAGTGGATCTTTTGAAAAGGGAAGCGAGAGAGCCCGAGAGGCTGGCCGCAAGGGAGGTTCGAAACACCAGAGTTCATCTGATGATATTTAATGGACAAGGCCCAATGTAGTTACAGCTTACAAGTTCTGGGGAGAAGAAATATCAGGTGAAGCTCCATTGAACAATTATGGGTGGCGATATGGTAACGGCTCAAGGAGTAGCCGAGTCCGTAACGCGGTCCACCGCGGTATTAAGCTTCTCCAGTGACCTAGCAATATTCTCTCGGGCTGCCTTTTCATATCCTTCTCGGAACACCCCTGAATAGAAGATAAAAGGTCGTTGCAGAAACGACGTCAGTACATCTGATCGCCCCTTTCTCCACCCATCTTCGCTAACCCAGGCATACTCTTCCCGCACCGCCGCCTCGTATTTATCAAAAGCCTCCTGTGTAGCACCAAGGACACTCAAATCCATGTCAAGGAACATTTCTGCATCCGATACGAACCCAGCATCGCTGAATTGTGGAACCGTGTGAGTTGCCGTTGCTTCGATCATGGTGCAAATGCGGTTAACGCGATCGCTATCCGGAGGAGGATTCGTGTTTCTCAGCCGTGATAATGCGAGCTCGGCACTCTTGGCCTCGTTATCGGTGGCTTTGGCGTCGTATATCGCATCGTGAAACCAGATAGCTGCCTCGATTGCGTCCGGATCTGCGAAGAGGCCCCTGTGCTGTTGGAGAAGCGCAAGGAGTGAGTTGACGTGGTCGAGGTTGTGGTATTTCCGATCCTTGGACGAATAGAGTATCTTTAACTCCGATAACGTCTGGACATCAAGGAGAGCTGCCATGATTCTGATGAAAATGATCAATGTTTGGCTCAGCTTATGTGAATGGGAAGACGATCAGCCGCACGACTTCAAACATCAAGGCTTCACAGCCCCTTCAATTGCATTGCCCCGCACACCGATATCGTATAGCTGGATAGTTAAAAGTCCCTCGTCCGGCTCCTTAGGGGTTTAGCGGTGCACATGATGGGAAGCGAAAGGCTTGGAAGAGGAAGACACCAATTAAACTTGCCATTCAAAGAGAAAGCGAGTTCCCACCAACATGACGCAGCGAGGGCGCAGGATGGACAGGATGGACACAGAAATTTTCGGTTTCCTCAATAAATCCGACATCTTCTTGGCTTCAATAATCCTCACTGCCAGAACTACTACTCAACGTTGAACTATCCCAAGACTTCTTCTCTCTCAACCGAACATACTGCATTGCAGCCCGGAGGATGCAAAGTGCAATCCCAAGAGCCAATAGCACGGCAATGCATGCAGTCGCCGCCGTCTTGACCCCAGAGCCAAGCGACGATGTCCAAATGGGGGCAATTGCGGCTGCACCAACAGCTATTAAGGCGAAGGGCAGCAGAACCCCGAAGATTAGTATACTTCTGCTTTCATCCCATAGGCTCGCCACGCCCTGGTACATTCGGCGCATTAGGTTGACGATTTTCTCCAGGTTGAAGGCGATAAAGACAAGAGGTATGCACAAGGCGGCGCCAACAGTAACTGTGTAAGGCAATTCTTAGCTGACGATGCTCATCACGTTTGCTTTTCTGGCGCTCACCAGACGGCATATGTAAGGAACGGACCGGTTGATACATACATAAAAACGTCAGAAAGTAGCCCAGAGGTAGTCTGCCGTCGGCCGATTGAGGAAGCGAATCAAGATTAATAGCGAAAACAGCCGCGAGGAAGGACGAAGGGAGCTGTAGAACGTGTAAGTGGCTGGGCTCTCGTTGAGGATCCGGCTTCGAAGAACCACTCACAAATATGATCGTTACCACGGTGAACACCATTAGGGTCTTACCCTGCCTACCGCTCTCCGAAGCCTGGTCGGCCATCATGGATTGTATCTTCGTCGAAGCCCGGACCTGTTCGGTCGTGTTTTCTGCCTGCCGCCGTGCCGACAGTACCTCCAAGAAGTTGGCCTGCTTTTGCTTGAGGTCAATGAGATTAATCAACTGTGGGAGGATGTAACTGGTCAGTTATTTTTATTGATTTAATATGCGAAAAGTCGGGCCGTGGCATAATTCGAGATCTGAACTCACAGAATCTTTGGTATTCTTGACTAGTTTTTCCATTGTTTGAATCCGGTGGTCATGAGCAGCAGACACCCTGTTCTCTTCCCACTGCGTTACCCCGTTCCTCGAAAGGATCTCTTTCATCGCACCCACGGCATCGTTCTGATGTTTAAGCACCATTCTCAACATGTCAAGCTCATCTCTTATTTCCTGGACTTCCGCGAGAAGGGAAATATCCAATCGGATATCAAGGTCGTCGGTTGTTAGAGAGGGTTGATTAAGCCGGTTCTTAAACGCCTGGAGCCTCCTTGTTGCAGTGTTGCTCTAAAAGTGAGATTGTTAGTAAATGTAGAGACCAAGTTATGATGGGAGAAGAGGTGCCTAAAGACGAAGAGGGAGTCCGAAAAAGCATACCACACGCGCCACTTCATATTCAAAAAAGTCGAAAAACTGAAGGTCATTGGGAAGGTCATGAGGATCGAAGAGACCAACGCAAGTGTCCACAACCAACCGCGCCATATCGTAGACCGAGGTCACCGGTTTTCTGAATGGTTTCTTCAGATGTCGAAGAATGTGCTGATAAACATTGAGAGGGTCGTCGCGAATGATGGTGTGGATATTGTATCTACTGCGCTGGGTATCTTGTTCCTCCTGTCCCCAAGATTCCCAATTAAGTGGGCAACAAGTGATGATGGTTTCTGGAATTACCATGTTAGGACGAGTATGTGATCATCTCCCACTGGCGAGGGAGAAAATGACAATAATAGAGCCAAGGGGGATTGAAATGGGGATCCCAGGAACTAACACACCTTTGTTCAATATCCATACCCAGAGCTGGTCAACCATGAAGATCTTGATCGCTTGCCCATGATATCTTCTTGTGTATCGGTATATTACTTGTTCCTTGGCCCTCTCATATGTTCCTTCCACGCGACCATAAACGTACTGGTCCAGCGTGCGTCGTGGTTGTAGAGTGGGAACGTCCTCTGGGTTCCGGCCCTTAAGATAGCCCCGAACAAGATGCTCAAATGGGTGGATTATATCGAGGACTGCCGGTCCAGGCCTTTTGCGGCTTCTACTAGAGCTTGGGTTATCGAGATGGATTGTAAAGGATTTTGGCTGATTTGTCTCCGTAGCTTGTTCTGGAGATTGTGGGTTTTCCCCGGAGTTGGCCTCGTTGTTCACGTTGGCCGATTGGGTATCTCTCGAATCTTCCTGCTCGACTGTTTCAACTTTTGGACTCGGGGGCTGACTGGCGGGTTGTGTCTTAGACGAATCAACTCCGGGGGGGTTGCTCGTCTCCACGTCTACTTTGCTTGTTTCCCCGTCCCCCTTTGAATACTCAGCAAGGTCTCATCTCTGATGTACTACGTCGAGGTGAAACAGGGCGAACCTACCGTCTTACCGAACATCCATGTACGCCTGGGATGGGCTGGAATACTTGTATACGGTCTATCCACGGACCGCGGCCTTGAGGGATGAGGAACGGGACGGGTCGAAATAGGTGGAGGAGGTCGAGGAGGTCGAGATGTGCCGACGGAGGAGACATACGTCTGGTGGTGGTGGCCCTGAACAGTTTCGAAATGAAGGTACGGAATATATGGGAGTGTCAGCTAGTTTATCCGCGTCTAGAAGGCCTCTGCGGGCTCAACGTACAAATGATGCTATTGACAACTCCGGTGCCGAAGATGTTCCAAACTCTTCTTCTGGCTCGTCCTTCAGGCACCGTTAGTCACCTCAGCGACAGCTAAAGATTGTCCCCACGGACTGGGAGACCTCTGACGTACTTGAATTACTCTACATGAGGGTCTCATGAACGGGGCTCCTATAGATTGGCCGGTACCACGAGTTGTCGAACTAAGAATACCTAGTTCTTCTTTGAGCCTTGTCTTGAGCGAGTGGGGTCCGGACTGCTGGTCTGACAATATCCTCGTCATTAATCCCTACTGTTGTTAGTCAAACCAAGCACAAGGCGTAATAAGGGATAGGACCTAATACCTCAACCCACTCCATCTAATTTCATTTCCAGTAAAGTTAGCCGCGAAAGACATTCTTGGGAAACGGCAGAGATACCGCGTCCCGAGCTTGAGATGCATAATATACCTACATTGTTGGCAGGGATGTGGTACCACGTGAACTCCGGCTTCCGGTCTATCAGGTCTTCTGGTCTCTCAGAGGCACGCACACCCCGAGGCCCTCTGCCGTACAGCAGTTCGTATATGGAGGCAGACTTTGAGTAACGTCGCTCGCGGCCATCCAAGTGAAATTCCATCATGGATACCTCGAATGATCGACAGGCCGCCATCTTTTCGGAGTCGTGACGAGGCGCCGGAAGTGCTCGAGAGAACCTAGATCGGGTCTCGGTATCTTTTTGACTGGGTTTACCGATAGATGGTCCTTCAAGTAACGAGCCTGAGTTAAGTAAATTGGTGATTTCCTTTCGCTTCTCTTCGGGAAGCTCGTCTAGCGAAAGTTGCCCGAGGTGATCTCTCAACGCCGTGTCGGCGCCGTGCCGGAGGAGCAATTTGACAAGCTCCAAGTCACCCCGGATCATAGCCTCGACCAACGGAGCTGGCTTCTTGATGCCTCTCTTAAGGTCCGATGGTGGCGGCGGCGGTTGTCCCTTTACGGGCGGGACAACAGGTGCTTCTTGGGGGGCTCCCGGCTCTGAGGGCCACATGAGCATCTGGATGGCCCATCCGGGTTGAACAACGCTCTCCCAGACAGAAGGAAGAATGATATCCCCGTCAGGACCGCAGAGGTCATACTTGCCTTGACCCACAAGAGGGGCGAGTACATCAATACCAATAAATGCTTGTTTAATAAGATCCTCCATCCCACTCCATTTGCTGCAAAGATGAAAAGGAAAATTGAATCTCCTTCCTACAGCATCCCGGAACTTAATAATTTCAGGGGCACCAGCGACGCCGTCCGAGACGCGTGGACGTAGGTGATGTGGAGGCGGCGGCGGTGGTGGAATATGGTGGAAACCAGGTGGAGGTGGAGGTCGACGGTATCGTGGTTCAGCCTCCCCCTTCGCCAATTCTAGGAGAGTTTTCTTCCTCTTCTCAGCTTCGCCCCAATCTTCCCCAGAAATCCACGGAGAAATACCCCCACTAGCCTTTTTTGTCTTTGACGTTTTTATCTTACCAGGCCTAAGATAAGCTGCTGAGGGAACCTTCGATCTCTTTCCAAACTCTACGCTTGGCGGACGAGGAGGAGGAGCGGCTTTAGCCATCCCTGGGTGAAATGCGGTAGCTCTATGCGGCAATGTGAATTGAGCTTGTTTCTTTTTTTTCTCGCCAGCCGTGGCGTCGGCATCTGCGCCATTGTCGAGGAGGAGCTGGACGATGGAGATGTCACCGCGCGCAACAGCTTCGTACAATGCCGTAGTGCCTGTTCGGTCGTTTACAGACTCGATGTTGGCGGCGCAATCCAACAGGAGCCTCGCAACAGACTCGTTGCCCAGCTTTGCAGCAATCCATAGTGGCTTTTCTCCTTCTGTCGAAACCGCCTCAACATTAGCCCCACGTTCGAGCAGGAGCTGGGCCAGGTCGGCATTTCCCTGGCGCGCAGCCTGGTGAAGTATAGTCCTTCCATCGCTATCCACCGCTTCGATATTGGCGTCGTGGTCCAAAAGGAAAGGGATGAGTGAAAGTTCGGCATGCTCAACGGCGAGATGCAACGGCGTGTGGCCCTCGAAGTCCGGTGTGTCGATGATGTCAGGATGGCGGTTTAAGAGTTGGGTTATGGTTTCCAAGGACCCCGAGATGATGGCGTCACGAAGACGTGCCGCTGCATCGTCGGTCTCAGACTCGATATTCAGCTTACTGCTAGAGGGCGCACCTCTCTCCTGACTCTCTGCAACCGTAGCCATTAAAACTATTCGTGATAGTCAGCCTGTCGTGTCTTTAGACTCTCTGGTGCAGAAAATCTCATATCAACTTGGCAGCAGAGAGGCTGGCGGATAAATATGGTGGCTGGTTACCCAGGATGACATTAGAAAATGTTCTCACTGGATGTTCGGAATCGGTGTGCATTAGGCGAATTTGCGCAATTGGGCATTCTATCTGCATGTAAGATGAGAACCCTAGTCACCGCCGCAACCAATTACCTGGTCGCCAACCCCTGCCCATATGGCAAGAGAGAAAGATGCCCCTCAGCGCAAAACCTCACCCACGGATTCATCCTCGTTTTGGCTCAGTCGCGATCAAATTCTTCGAGATTTGAAGCTAACAGTCATGCCGACTCTCATCGAAATACTACGTGTGGCCTACGCTTTATATATGCCCTTGGGCACCAGACCTATGTCTATTCTGACCAACTTCCCCAAAACCCCACGCTGGAGGTGGGGAGGGCAGTCTGGAGAGAAGAAAGCAGAAGATGAAGAACCGAAGGAGACGGCAAGCCGACGGGAACGACGAGAAGAAAACGGGTCTGACAGAGCTGCTTCAATATATGGGGTATGTAATTTAACTCGCCTCAACGACTCCAGTGACTTAAGCTGACGCAGCTGATCGTTACCAGACAGAAAGGAGTTCGAGTGAGACTCATAGTTCAGGAACATCGTCTAGGAAGGATACCCTCTGGCGCCGCTGGAAGTACCGTCTTAATCCCAGACATTTCACATGGTGGAGAGTCGTCTTTAGGCCCCACCGGATTTCTCGTCCCTATTTTGGTTATCGTCACCTCCTCATTGGCTTTCTCGCAGTATCCATAATACTGCTCGGTAGGGAAATGTCCGAGCTACCGCCATCTCCAGTACTTAACGCTAATAACTCGCTTTCTACCACAGCTCTTCTCCTGGCCGGGTGCACCACTGGGGGCTTGAGCAAGGTGTACCTCCTCTCACTTTCGTACGACAACAATAACTCTACTGCGAACCAGAACGCCATTGGTATCAACACAACAATAGCAAACACTATACTGAATCTATCCCAGAATGTGTCGGGGCTTGAAGTACGGGTTTCCTATTTCGGCTTCTGCTTGATGCTTAACTCGAGTCTTTCTGCTTGCTCCAATGATATAGGCGCCTTGCAACAGAGGGCCGATGGACATGACCCTCTTAATCTGCTGTGGATGGCAAAGAAGTTCCACGATGAAACCATCTTCAGCGGTCTGATGTAAGCTACAGTTGACTCCCGTGTTCAGACGCATCCCCTGCTTACAATTTGGTCTAACGTCAACAGATTCATCACTATCATTTTCGTCTTTGTGTGCCTATGCCTCCTTTCAGTGTCCTTCCCAAGCTGGCACAGAGAATACGATAGCGATGACAGCGAAATTGAGATCAAGCCGTTCCCCAGTCGACCAATAGTGCAAGCGTCACTCGGAATTGTATCGATTGCGGGACTCTTGGGTCTCATTTCTGCCTTGTGGCAGCACCTTTCGACCGCAGCCACCACAGTCATGGTCAAAACATTAACATACAACGGTGTCGTCGGACACGTCGGTGCGGCAGCTATGGTTCTGGGTTGGGTGGGAGCAGCGATTTGCGTAGTAGTTGCTCTGGGAATTATCCTTATATTGATGAGTCTTAGGTTCTTGACGAATTGGCAGGTTAGTTTTTTTTTAGTGATGGAAATGCAAGAGAAACTTAGACGTTCATAAGTCGGCCCTATTCGGCCAAGCTTTTCCTGACTTTTAGAACTCGTCGAGGGGCGGTTATGCGAAACAGAATGCTATGGGGCGGGCCCTTTCGTAGTCTCGATCATGTGAAGTCAAAGGGTACTGGAAGCATTCAATAATTCAAAACCAACCCCGCCACTACAAAATGCTCATTAATGCTATCCTCCAGCCAGTGGTTACCTCTGTTCCTTAAGCCATCGTAATGGGGATGGACCTTTCACACTAACCAATGCCTACTCTACGATCAAGTTTGGCATTGATTACCCCACAGTATCTATCATAACGGTGTTGCAGTTAATAATAGTTTCAAAAAGCGGTCGACTGCGGGTTGTCTTGGTTGCCATGATTTGCTGCCGCATTGGTTTGGAGAAAGCTAAAGCCAACAAGATGAGAGTGGCACAGAGTTTCCCTATTGGATGCGAGGGATAATGTAGGGATTCTATAGCGGGCAGGTCTGAGGTGAACTACTAAAACTAACAAGCTAACGACCAAGGGAGGTTCAAACACAAGAGCTAACCTAGCCGTGGGAGCATTACTTGCCTCCTCCTGAGGCACGCCATCGTAGAGGCCGTGTCGACTGCTAGATTCGCAAGAGTAAGCACAGTTGATGCATGGAGCAGAAAGCGAACGTAAAAAAAAGTTCAATATAACCCGTTTCTCTTGAGGACTCGATATCAGCTTGTGGCATAGAATCAACAGGCTATATGATATGTGATATTATATTTCATTCCCTCTCTTTCAGGTAAGTGCAGCCCTAGATCTCTATATTTAAATGGCATGTATCAGATAACGTGGGCCGTAAATCGCTTCGCTAGTCGTACTTGCCGATCTTCTCTCTTGGGCTCTGTAGAGGGCCGAGACGACTCCTTCCTAAATTGTATCCGGTATACCGACTTAGTGGGCAGGAGCCACTGTGAGATCAAACTATCACGGGCAAACAGGCGACTGGGGGAATATTAACAGATCTGGCCGAAAAAGAAACTAGCCGATAGTTTAAACAGAAGAGCCTCCCTGGCTACTTCCTTGCTTGGCAACAAGTCCAACAATCTCGTCCAATCCACCAACCTTCCTTCCTATACAGCGAGTTCCGTGTCAGCAATACGAGAGGGAAATCGGGGTTCTCGGGGATGAGAACTTGATATCGGACTTTCTTGCGACATCAGAACCCAATTTCCAAATCACCAACAAGAACATGAGCACAAATTTCTTCCTCGCCGAGGCTTAGCGACTCTTCCCCGAGGCTACTCGTGATTCCAATTACTTCCGGCAGAGCACTGAAGCGGCCATGCCTAACAGTACGTCATCGTCGAGTAGGCGTGTTGAAATGGATCCCGCCGGAGATCTTACCCTGCGCATTGGCGGCAAGACCCGCTCCCGGGAGCAGGAGGAGGTGTTGGTCTGCTCGAGGACAATGAGGCGCGCATCTCCTGTCTGGAAGAAGATGCTCTTCGGGAGCTTCAAAGAGGCCAAGCCTGCACAGGGGCAGTGGATTGTGTCGCTTCCAAAAGACGAGCCAAAGCCGATGCTTGCCATCTTGAACGTAGTCCACGGACATTTTGAAAAAGTCCCCAAGAATCCCAGCATTGAGTTCGCATTTCAGATTCTTCTCCTCACGAACAAGTACGACATGACAGCCTTGATTCGACCATGGGCCGCAGATTGGATGGCCAGGTCCCACAGGGATTACCGGGATGCTTTGCCCGATCTCGATTTAACCGATGGTGCTGGGGGAGAAGGCTCAGAGGTGGCAGTGTGTTATGCGCTTCTGACTCTCTACATATCCTGGGAACTTGGAAAGCAGAGAGTTTTCCGAGATGTGGCCACCCAATTAGCAATGGAAGCTTCCATAAACGACGAAGGGGAGGTAGCGTTTCCTGGAACTGTCGTATTGGAACGGCTTCAAGCCCGCTTCCCATTCGATGCCACAGGTGAGCGGTCCACGGCCCTCTCTATCTCTTCTCGCACTAACTGGCCTCCCATCCGCAATGGTGTAGATTTGATTTCAGGACTGAGACTCGCCTTTCTCCGTAAGGTGTTAGATGGCATCCAAAGCCTAGTGGATCAACTTTCTTCGGGAAGGGGTTGCTGCAGTCACCCTTCCGCCGATGACCTCACAGCTACCGCATGCAGTCGTCTCGTGCTTGGAAGTCTCTGGAGCCTCATCCTCGCCGAGAGGCATGCGCTTCTTCCAAGCTCCCCGGAAGATATCAGTGAGAGTTACGCGCACCTCACAGATCGACTTTTGAAGTTGCCTGATAAACTCATCTATTTCTCCCAGGACCACCTCAAGACATGCGACTATACCCTTAAAATCCAAGAAGTTATTTTGGATGCAACACGTATTGATTCTTCCCATATCCTCGCTCCTTTCAATGCTTACATGAGGGAGCAAAGGAAGAAGACCGGACTCAAGGGGTAATGCGACATAGTGACAGGCATAGGATCCCAAAATCGGATATGGGTAGGTAGAATTGGGCTTAACAACGGCGAAGCTAGACACACAAGACTTGAGGTGAGAAAGATGTCGGCGTCGGAGGAAATTTTGCAAGGACGGGCTGGAAATTAACATAAATCGTTTCACCGGGGGCGCCACGGATAAATCCAGACTCAAGAGTCAAGACATGAAATAAAAACGATCAAGTTCTTATTAACTTGTCTTGATTGCAATTTGCCAATCTGAAAGACTCCCGTTCACCGTCCATACTACCAATCCTAACGCCACTTCATACAATGTGAAGTCCTGTTGTGATATTGCCTGGAAATTCTCCGAAAATATCCAGTAAAAAGTTGAAGCCTCTAAGCAGAATAGGTGTCGTCGTCATCCTCCTCGAAAACTAAGGCAGAAAAGTCATTAGCGGCTCCAGGGATAGATTGTTCCAGCAGGACGAGGAACAGATATTTACCGGAAAAGACCTTGAAATTAGACACACCTTCTTTCTTAATAGCTCGGACAGGCGTGGCGCGCTTAGCAGAGGGGCTGATGTCATCTTCCTGCTTAACCTTGCGCTTGCGACCCGAAGGGGTCGAAGTCACAGAGTCCGTCTTCTTGGGGCTGGGGCCCCCTCGGGTCTTGCCGCCGGTAATGTCGCTTATTTTATAGTCGAAGCGCTTAAGGAGGCGTTCAACTCGCTTGGCCCTACGATTAAAGCCGAGAGGTTAGCATATCTGGCGGAAGACGTGAAGAAGAGAGAAGAAGGGGAAAGAAAACAAAAGCCAATTTTTTGACAGCGGAAGGAGCGATAGCGGGAGGTGGAAGGAAATGGGACAAATATTTGGTGAAGATAGACTCACGCGGCGGCACCGCTGGCAATGTCGAGCTTCTCAGAAAGATGGTTCCAATCAGGTTTGACGCCGCTGCCAGACTTGCCACAGGAAACGAGGAGCTCCACGAGGAGACGGGCGTCAGCCTGAGAAATGACGGGAGTGTCTCCGCCAGCCGCAGCCGCCTTGCCCTTGCTGCCCTGCTTGGACTTAACTGCGCCGTTATCTTGAGAATCCATGTTTATGTTTGATTGGCCAAATTATGGAGTGAGAAGATGGTGTTCCAAGCAGGGAATGTCGTGTCGGTGGTTGGGTGGATTGTGTCAAGAAGTTTGTTGGAGGAAGAGATTGATTGATGGATTCCGACCGAGGAGGGAAAATAAAAAGAGATGAGTGCAGAGGCAACCGCCAGGAAAAGAAATAGCAAGGCTGCGGAAGGCCATGGTTTGTTCCTTCGCATAGTTAACGCAAGATTCACTCGAGTCACGATCCATTTTGAAAGAAAAGACCTAACAGCTACCACACACTCTCGTCACATATTACCTTAAAGGGGAATGAGAGCAGTCTGTCATTGAGAGTTTAGGAAGAAGATCCCATTTACTCCCTACTCTATTAAAATTGGATTTAATCGTCTTGTTATTCTTAGAGATGAGATTAAAGAAGCTTCTAGTCTGTGTTCATCTTCCAAAGTTGAGATTGTATATGTACTTCATGTTGAAGGCTGGCCAAAGGGAGGCAGGCAGGTCTTTCTTCACGTCAAGCATCAAATCGAATCCATTTTATCTTTCAGGATGGTTCTTTGCCACGACCACTTTCGGAATTGGGGGCTCCTGGACAAGGATTTAAAACAGTGGCGGAACTTAGCTGAGGGGTTATCATCCCAAACAGGCACCCTGGGAAATCAGGTTTTCTGATGATCTGGTGCGGATTCGGTTAAGGCATACCTAAGGTCTTGCCTGTACTATCATTTCGCATTGACGCCGCATATGGCATATAAAGATTGACGTTTCCGGGTCTGGCTTTGAGGTGTGGTTTTCGGCCGAAATATCAGAGCGCGATTGCTGGCAACTCGTTCTTCTCCAGAACGAGCACCTACCTGTGCGAACAATGCCTTTGTTAGTAGGGTTGGTTAATTTGCCTAGGTGTTTCTTTATTAACTCGATCCGGATCTGCCGAAATAGCAAATTAGAGTCATCACGTCTCTCGGGCGGCTTTCCATTCATGGCCCGTTAATATATTGAATATACAGGGGGAAACTCGAGGCTAAACCAACTGTTCTAGAGTACGGCATAGGGAAGTAAACATCCATCTTGGCCTTACACATCTGATTATTACACTGATTGCCTCGCTAGATTTTCTCTACCAAGGGTTATCGCGGCTCTCAACAACAGATCCTATCTAACAGCGCCCAGCATAGGCATTCTTGAGTGTCATCACGTCCGAAATACTTAGCAAAAGGCACGTTGCGTCTAGCACATGTCCTACTCCACAGCGGCGGGTTTCTTCCGCTACCAAAGAGACTAGAAATATTAGAATCTGTCTTCCGTAACCTTCGTAATGGCAATATTTGATAGCGAGCAGTCAGTGCCATCGATGGGGTCTCTGTTCAATCCATTGTGGCTCGTGAGGAGACTTGGATCCAAATCTGCGCGCTGAGTGAGTAGGAAGACGCTCTCGGAGAGCTGTGGCCAACCTTGGCAGCAATGCTGAAATTGATGGCCATGTTTCGAGCTTTCCTTTTTGAGAAGGAGTTGTAGCAATCGATTTGCCGTACAACATTTCGCAGAGTAACCAGTCACTCGGAACACCACGACATCGTCTCGGAAAAGAAGGACACATTAAAACGTTGAGAGGTTCATTCCTGAATCCCCACAAGTAGTGATAGAGTGAGACCAATTCTAGAAAATGCTGAATTCATCCGAAGGATCAACGGGCCATCGCGAGGTGCAGGTGCAGGTGCAGGTGCAAGTGCAGACCGGCTCCCGTGTACCAAGACGGGAAAGTGATTTCATGGAGGTGCAGATGAGATTCTTCTTCTCTCCAAAAACACCTCTTGTACTCCAATCCTTACTCCTCCTTTTTTTTCGTAGATCGGTTAAGGGGAAAGCAACGTTCGAGCCCGGCGCAAAATCCACCCTATCTTGAGGCAACGAACCCTCCACAGTCCAGGGACGGGGCCTGGCCTAGTATTAGCTAAAGGAAAAAAGAACTTGGTATATGGCGTGTCCAGCTTCGGTAGCCTCTCAGTGCAGCACCTTCGTCAAGGCTGGCATCACATCGTGACCACCACTTCGCCAAAACACAAAGCTTTCGTTTTCGAAGTTCGGTGCCATCCAGGTTGTCGATCGCACGCAAAATCTCGACGCGTTGCTTGAAGCTTTCACTACTGGAGGTCCCTACCCCCTACTTGTCGACTCCATCTCGACAACGGAGACGATCAAGGTGACGTCCAGGGCTGTTGCGGCACAGGGTAGTTGGAAGCTTTACACCTTACTTCCCCCATCTAATCCCGATATTGTCGCGCCTGGAGTGACTACTGCCTTCGCGTCCTGGAGCGCAGCTCTCGCAGGAGAGAAAAACGCCGGACTGCTCGACTGGGTGTTCGGCACCTACTTTCCCCCAGCGATAGCCAACGACCAACTTATTCTCCAACCTGACCAGGCAGTCGATGGGGGCTGGGCGGACTGAACGAGGCTCCCAAGATACTCACAGGGCGCAGATTGGGCCACGCATAAGACAGCGACAAGTCCCCGCATCTCATTCACGTGCGTCGATATTTCTGTCCTTGTCCAGTGCGTGGGGTAATAATAATCCGTCGTCCGGCCGGGGCCTTCGGTTGGCAGCAGGGCTCGTGGCAAAAGGGGGTATGCTTGGCGTGACCAATGGGAGCATCTCCAAAAAGTCAAACCCGAAGATCGCCAGCGGACTCCGTCAGTTAATTCGGCTCGCATCAATCTCTCGCCGGAAGTTAAACGGTAGCCACCATCCAACGACGGCCTCAGCATACAATCGCCCGACAACCGAGCAGGAACGCTCCACCCCAGTGTCTGTAGCAAACTGGATCGAGCCATGAACCTCGTGTCATGTTGACCCCGGTCGCTCATCCCCGCAGCGGACCCAGTTTTAGAAAGGGTGTAAAATTGGAGGGTTTGTCAACTTGTATCAGCCCAACCGAGATGGCCTCAGAACTCGCTCTTTTCAACTCAGTGCGGTCCCTAGCCAACTGTAAGGCGTATGGGCGGAAATTGGCACTGGGATCAGGGAGCATTTGGTAGATTACTGATAAAAGCTTCGTGAGCACTTCAGGGTTCACGTCTGTTTTTCTTCTTCTTTTATTTTCCGTTGTAGGTTATTCGATTCAGTCGCGGAATCAGTCACTCTTTTGCCTCGAGACAACCAGGCGTTGTGTCGACTTGTCATTCCTTCTCATCATACCTGTGTATTTGTTCATTTCTCATCAGTGCGTGCACATTCCTTGGCTAGTACCAGGATTCTCAATAAGTGGAAGAAGCACTCAGTGAAACCCCTTTTGAACCACCGTGAGCGATGAAGTCCCTCCTCCTGCTCCTCCTCGCCACGTCCGCTGTGACGGGTCGGGTCTGCAAGCCTCGAAACTTGCACACCTCCAAGGCCGTCGATGCCCCGGTGAACAGCGGGGATGACGCCATCTCTTTGAGCACTACTGTGCCCCAAGCCAGCGCCTCTTCGGTCCCAAGCCCTACCATCTCAGTGACGTCTCCTCCAGCGACCCTCGCTACCTTTGTGGCCCCCTCCACCCCGAGTGAGACCTCTGAGCCCAAGACTGCTTCCGATACCGAGTCAGGTTCTAAACCCGAGCCCGGCTCCGGCTCGTCGACGGAGCTTGGTGGCGAGTCCGTTTCCGGTACATCTACATTTTACGGAGGTAACCTCGCGGGTGGAAACTGCATGTTCACGACCTATACACTTCCTTCGGGTATTTTCGGAACCGCCTTCTCCGGCCAGCCTTGGGATAATGCCGCCAACTGCGGTGCCTGCATTGAGATCACTGGCCCGACTGGTACTATTAAGGCTATGGTAAATGCTTTCACAATATCACAAAGGAATAAATGGCGCTGACACCTCGCAGATCGTTGACCAGTGCCCCGAGTGCACTAAGGGACATCTTGACCTTTTCCCTGACGCCTTCGCAGCGGTCGGTGGCACCGACGGCGTCGTTGACACATCGTATAAGTTCATTACCTGCGGCATCACGAGCCCCCTGATCCTCCATAACAAGAGCGGCACCTCAAAGTACTGGTTCTCTATGCAGGTCATCAATCACAACGAACCCGTCAAGAGCCTCGAGGTGTCCATCGACGGTGGCTCTACCTGGAAGGCCACTACCCGCAAGGATTACAACTTTTTCGAGAACCCGAGCGGCTTTGGCACCGCGACTGTTGATGTCAGAATTACCAGCACTACTGGCAAGACCGTTATCGTCAACAACGTCGGCGTCGACTCGGATGCCGAGTACAAGGCTGACTCGAACTTCTAGACGACCCCGACTTAGCCGCCGCCGATATAAGGAGGCTTATTAAAGAGACTTCGGGGTCGACCCTCAGAGCGCAGGAAATTAACCGAGCCGGGACACTGTGATAGAGGATAGTGTACTTTTAGTGTAAGCGTCTAAGCGTTAATTAAGTAGAGAGTGGTAGGGTACTGCTACTTATAAGAAAATAGACGCCGAGTTAGATGCACGGAGAGTTCTCGTTTCTGCCTCGATCTGTGTATTCTCAACATCCCGAAGCGTCAGAGGCGTGACATTGGTCTCCCTCCGGCAGAAGATCTACATAGTTGCATTCATGAAACTAGCCTAAGCGCTGAGAAAATAACGGGGCGCCAGGACTCAGGAGGAACGTTATGCTTTACACCCTCTTTGCTACGTGTCGGAAGGCCGTTTTTACGAAGAGAGCAACCTACAAACGTTGGGATACCGAGGATCAGGTGAGACGTACGCGTCCAGCTGGCGACAACCTGACCGTACGCTAAGTCGTTAGCATATTTCGCATACCCTATGGGTGCATATTGTTCGTCATTCAGACCGAGGGTCCGGCACTAGGCCTGGCCTTGAGGGTCGCGAGGTCGTTGCCATATAGTAGAAGCCGCACCGATGATTCGAAATCGCCTGGTCTGTTTGAGAGGTTGAAAGCGACAAATACCCTGCAAATACCCTGGGTTTCGTGGCGTGGCTCTTCCACAGGTAGCGTAGCATCGAGATGGGAAGGAGCTGGTGTGTGTGTGTGTGTGGGAACCGGGCCGCACTTAGCTCTGCTTAGGCTACCTCGGGAGTTGTTCAGGTTCGAAAAAGGAAAAGGAAATAGTTGAAGATTAGATTAGGGACCTGTGCTTCGTATTTGGCTGAAACTCCGAGGGAAAAGAAATGCTGGACTTGATTTTCTCGGGAAGGAGGAATGGGATTGGAGAAAGCCGGAGGAATTGGGGGCCGGAGAATAGGAGAAGAGGAATCGAACTCGACACCTCGACAGCGAGACAGCGAGACAGCCCCGCCTTTTTCGAATCCGGCTTCGAAAGGAGTTAAGGGAGAGGGATTAACCCGACCCGGTCAAGGAGTTCCGAAGCGATTCGGAGAGAGAAGAGGGAAGAACATAAAAAGGAGAAGGACCATTCGGGTCATATTACAATCCCGGTCGAGTCGTCGACTCGTCCCCAACTTCCCTCCGAGCTCCATCGGCGAAGTGATTACCCGCCTCGTTTCTCGGGTTCGATTGCGACACTCGAGAACGTGGAGGCGTTTGCCTTTTCTTGTTCCCCTTTCTTAGCTTCAATTTGCAACTGCGCTTCAAAATATATATAATCCGTCGCCTCCCTCTCAGGCAGAGCCAATTGAAGCCTCCTTTCCTTGTTTTTTTTTCTCCCCAGTTTAACATCCGTGTTCGCATACAGCCCATCGACCGCTTTCCCTTGACATTAACCTTGACGACTTCCTTTCTTCAATCGCGAATCGGCGAGATCCATATTCCCCCTCTGCCTCACCCGAAAATGCCTCGTTTCCTCCATCGCTGCCACCGGCGAAATGACCCCGAGCGCAACAGCCCACTTCGCCTAACTCGCCGCCTCGAACTCTCGAGGCGCGTCCAGCTCTTTCTGCTCCTTGCGAACGTCGCCGTGGCGGTCCCCGTCGCTTTTTACCTCCGTGCGACAAGGACGGGGTCCCCGGAATGCCTGCCTGGGGTTTTCTTCTGCGTGGGTCTAATATGCTTCTCTTTGCCGCGTTGGAACCCGCTGGTACTGTGGTACTGATGATATCTAGGCGGTGGCGGCGCTAGTCGTGTCGACATGCGTAGCGCATGTGGGGAAGTTGCGCGGAGGATACAAGTCTAGTGGTTTCCTGAAGAAGGCTATGGCTGTAGATATTGTCTGTCTACTTATGCAGGCCTTTGCGCTTGCCCATCTTGGGCGAGGACGTTCCTTCCATCACGGTCAAGAAGGTATTACCTTGGGGTTCACTAGAATAGTGAAGTGAGGCCGGAGTTTCTAACCTTCGTCCACCTAGCAGGACATCATCACGGGCCTTCGGCCAGTTCCGCCCACGAAGGACCCAACGACGATGAGACGGAGCGTGCGTCGTGCACCCTCCCCAAAGTCTCACTGATCCTCACTGTCCTTGTAATGTAAGAAATTGGATTCCCCTACTCTCCGTCCGCCAAGACCCAGTCTTGCTAAGAAATCCCGGACAGCATCTCCTACATCCACACCGTCGCCCACTCGGCACGCCTCCTCGCTTCTCTCCGTCGTCAGCCCGCCCAATTTACTGGCACCGATTACCGAGTTCTGCCCACCGACGACGTCAAAGTTCCAATCACGCCGTCTCTAATCAGGGCCGATGTAAATGGCGACGGCGCATCGGTCGCGTCGTCCACTACCTTGGAAAAGGTCCTCACTCCAACCTCCTCAACAGAGACCGAAGTAATAACGGACGAGCAAGAGAAGTGCTAAGCTGAGCCTCTCTGGCTTGAAATTGAACAGAAGGCAGTACTTGGGACGTAATCCTCTGAATCATTGATTGATTCCGGTAGCGATTCGGCCTTGTAGGCTTGAATATACGGAACCTTCGGCTGTGAAATAGTCTTCTACCATGGTGACCCGGGAACTCGTGAAGATAAAACGAGCTTTGAAAGGCCCACCGAATCGACCGAATCGAGAGCCCCAGCCGAGTCCCTTTTCCATCCAATCACTAATAGTGTAAGAAGACCTCAAGAATTCTATCCTTTCCCAATATTCCACCTCAGATTAAAAGAACGTAACAAAACGGAGGGAACACCCTCGAGTTCCCGGCAAAATACATCTCTTGACGTAAATTCACATATTTTCGACCCATCCTCATCTTAGAATCCCGCAATTTTGATGGTAATACCTCACCAGTAGGGCAATATGCCGAACGAGGCCCGGCTAAACTTGGCGGGGTTGATTGTAGATGGGAGAGTGTTAATATCCATCTCGCGCTGTCACCCGATATTTCCTGGAGTTACAGAACCTGGGTCCGCCGAGTGGAAGAAGCTAGCTTGTCGAAGCGAGTCTTGAGTGCCGTTTGCTAGAAAGTTAGACCGTTGATGTCATTGAAAGGGAACATGTTCCATTGAAATAAAGAAGGGTTGACATGGAAGCCATCGCCGCTAAATGAAACACGGAGGGAAGCTGGAGAGCGAATGTCACATCCGGGCGGGTTTAGCATCGCGTGGGGAATTGGACAAGGCAGATGCCGATCTTAGGAGACATCCTCATTGAGACATTGAGACATTGAGACACTCGTCCACGGCGACCGGTCGAGGTCGAATCGAATGTCCGTCGACCGACATAGTAGAGTTTACATCACGCTATCCGGGGCTCGCTGCACCAGGTCATAAACGGAATCCCTGGCCAGGAACATTCGAGAGCCTTTCGTAGCCAATAAGACGTCAGCCTCGGTCACGGAGCTGTCTTTCGTCTGCATAGCTGGATATTATCACGACGAGAGGAAATGAAGAGACAGCCCAAGCGACTACCGGAGACCGAGAAGCTTGTTTTGCCATTTGTTCCATGAACACACGGCTTGAAATTAGCAGCCCGACCAATGAATGGCTCAGCATGACGGCGTGGCAGGATGTCGACGAATATTCCGAGAGTGCGGGGGCCGGAAGCGACAAGAAACATTGGCCGAGGGTGACTTGATCGCCTCCCCACTTTCGACGACCGATCCGGCTTGTCTTCGTTAAATTGCTATGATGGGAGAGCGAAAATCCATTGAAAATGTGGAGGTGGGGGGAGATGCGAGGACCGATGTGATTACCAGAAGGTCACAGGCTCCTGGCGTTGCGAGTTGAGAGCGTGCCGAATGAGTTCTTTTGATCGTTTAAAATGAGGACATTTGCCATCTTGCGCTCAGGAGGGGTAGCTGAAATATCATGAAGAGGTCAATACTAGGCTCTCATATGAGTGGAGCTTTCCGTTTCGTCGACTGCCTAAATGTTCCGCGTAAAGGATAGGTCGTTCCCCTCATCAATGTTGATGTCGTCTTAATTCGGGAGCAACCAGAGTGCTCGATGTCAATGGCGCAGCTCGTACCTGCATCAGCATGGCCTGTGCAGAACCTAGAGTGGAAATCCAACGCTCATCCTCACCCATACAAGTAATATATCGGTTAGAGAGCATGCGTCTTAACACGAAATGAACGGCAAAAGACCCCGGCTCGTTTTCCATCGACATTGGAGCTTCAGGCCCAGCGGGGTTCCAGCAGTGACCCCAATCTATAAATCAGAGCTGCGATTCCGGGTTTTCATCCAGGAAACCCCCATCTCTTTCACGGTCCCGAGCAACGGTCGTTTCCGTGTTGGCAGATCATCTTCGTTACCGAACATTGCGCAAAGAAAACATCCTGTCGGAGTGAATCAAGATGTCGCTTAACAAGCTTCTTCTCATTTCATTGTATCTATCGGGCCTTGCGCTAGCTCATCCGGCCAATCACTACCGCCGCCAGGATGACGACGCCCCTGCGGTCCCCGAAGAGCCCGCGGCTCCCGAAGCCCCTGAGGTTGGTCCTCCAGAGTCGGGCGAGGTGAAGCCTGACCTCCCCGTTGTCGTGGCCCCAGCGCCAGACGAGGGTGAGGGTGAGGGTGAAGGCGAGCCCGAGGAGCCCGCCGAGGGGGAGGAGCCGGCTCCAGAAGAGCCTGCTGAAGGAGAGGAGCCAACACCCGAAGAGCCCGGTATGTAACAAAAACACGGCCAGAAATGATACCCGCGCTGACATGATACGCAGCCCCCGTCGGCCCCCCGACTACCCCGGGCATCCCCAACATCCCCATTCCAGGCGGCGCCCTGCCTGGCTTCCCGGGAGGCGGCTTCGGTGGCTTCTTCGGTCCTACTCCCTATATCTGCTACCCACTCATCACTGGGTTCCCCGGGTTCGGCGGCGGCTTTCCCGGTGGCGCCACGCCCGGCGCGCCTACTGCTCCCACCCCAACACGACCCGATGTGCCAGCGGCTCCTCCGAGCGTTCCCCAGATACCCCCGCCATTCCCTCCTGCCGAGGGTGAAGAGCCGGCTGAGCCGGTCGAAGGCGAGGAGCCTGCTGAGGGTGAAGCACCTGCCGAAGGTGAGGAACCCGCTGAGGGAGAGGAACCCGCTGAAGGAGAGGAACCTGCCGAGGGAGATGAACCTGCCGAGGGCGAGGCACCTGCTGAACCTGAGGAGCCCGCTGAGCCCGAGGAACCGGCCAAGGAGGAACCTTAGATTCCTGCAGAGTAGGAAGTCGTGCGAATCAACTGGGACGTCTCCAGTCCCAGAGCTAGGATCGGTGGAGATCTCGACAGAGGCTTGGAGACATAACTTAATTTTCTTTCTCTATCCTCAGTGGACGGTGGGGCTTGAGAAACTTTGTACATATTACGCCCGAAATGAAATATTACTGTTGAAATGATGCACCCTTCAATCACACTTCTGTCGCGATGTTGATATCAGTACCACAGGCTCCCAGTCACTCGGCCTTCCATGGAAGATGAGGAGGGCAATCAAGGGCCGAGAAAAACAATTGCATCTTCGTATACCTTGAGAAGGGAGAGCCTCGGGGCATGCGATTAACGATCGGTCGCAAGATATTAATAGCGATGGCATTGATCATTTTCCGCGGGATACCAAGCGTGCTCGAGGTGTCTCCCATTAGTGTGCTACGCGTGGTGTTGGGTTCAGAAAACTGCCTAGAGAAATAGGACGAATCGCCATGGCCACATATCAGTCAGCCCACAAATCAATGAGTGAAAGGGCCGGAAAAAATAACAGAAAATTCAATGTAACAAATTTGATGGATCGATGGCTTGTTTAATTGTTCAATGTTGTCGACCGCAACCGAAGTTGTCGTCCTGTCGCAGAACGGACGACGCAGTGTTTTGGCGGTGACCACGAACCACAGGGCGTTCCCCAACACGTGATTAGCGGCTAGCAGCCCTGAGCACTCACCCAGAATCTCTACAAAGGTTCTACTAGGGACGCTGAAAATCAACCAGAAACGCACAAGGCACTAGTGGTTTAGTGGTAAAATTGGTCGTTGCCATCTACCGCAGCTTCGACTAGCCCCCGGTTCGATTCCGGGCTAGTGCATCTAACCCTTCTTTTTGACTCTTTTTTTGTCTCTTTTTTTGTCTTTTCTTCCTCTTCCTTTTTTTCCCCCCTCCTTTCTCGCGCTCTCTCCTTCTTTTGCTTGATTTCATCATCTTCTCTTCCGACAGAAGCTTTTGACAATCGTTCGTCCGCAATGGCAGAGGTAAGCACCACGTCGAGTGTTCTGTCTTATTCCGTACTTTTCAGACTTGACTGAAATGAATCGAACAAGAAGACGAATGTAAATGCCACTCACTCACTACCTCCTGAGTGCTACTACTACTATGTTCAATCTATCTTACACATTTAGATGTGTCTTTTAATGCAAGCTTGTTCGAAACACCCCTCGTCACTAGAAGAAAATAATATCCAACTCGACCGGTTCTCTTTCTTGAGACAATCGGCCGCAAAAAAAACTTCCCCTCCTTCTTATTCGGCGGCACCGCCGCCACGCTCGGCAATGATATCCTTGATATACTTGATGAGAAGGGGACCGACCTGATCGGCGATAACGGTATCTCCCGCAGCATTAGGATGGACGCCGTCGCGGAGCATCGAGGCGGTGAAGCCGTTGTCCTCGGAGCAGTCGGCGATGACGATGGGCGATTCGGGGGTGGAGTTGGTCTCGACCCAGTCGGGGATGAGCTTGTTGACCTCGACGATAGGGCCGTTCTTGAATGGAAGGGGGATTATCTTGTCAATCTATCATGACAAGGCGTTAACCAACTTGAACCAATGGGTGGAGATCATTCCGTCCTAACGATGCAGGAGAAATGACTGTAGGAGCGGGAGGATTTCCACTCACGATGACCTTGACCTTGGGGTTCGCCGCCCTCATCGAAGCAAGCATCTTATCATAAGCCCCAATGATCTGCGGCACAGTCTTGCCCATATTGACATCATTGGTACCGAGCATAAAGTTGACAATGTCAGGCACCGTCTTCTCGACCCAGCCGTCAATGTAATTGTTAGCAATGTCGACGGCCTGCCAGCCAGAGTGGCCCTCATGGCCGGTGTCGAAGTTGCCCGACTCGGCGCGGCAGTTCTGCGGGTTGTTGGTCTGGGACCCGACGAAGTCGACTTCGTCTGTAAGGCTTTCCGCCGCGAGCATGTCCCAGACGTCGGCTCTCCAGCAGGTGATTTCGGTGATGGAGTCGCCGAGGGGCACTGTTGGGGGTATGCTGTGTTAATCTTCCGGGGAAGGCACTTCTTCTGTATTAAGATCACTTACGGAACTTGATCTTCTGGGCAGAGGCCGCAAGGGCGAGGCCCATGAGGGCTGACAGCTTGGAGAGATGCATGGCTAACAAGCTTCAAGAGGATTGTATAGCTGAAGAGTCCAGTTCTCACAAGCTCAAATTATTGACAAGAAGGAAAAAGGAAAAGGAGAAAGCAAACCCGAGTCACGAACAGGGAGTAGCCGACCAGGAACATATGAAAAAGAAAGGGAGCTGGATCATCGAGGATTATTATACGTTCTCTCATTCTACTTCTCGGCTCCGCAAGATATAACCACTAGAATCTCGAGATAAATGGCATGCACTGCGGGAAGCACTGGCTACGCGGCATGGGCCCGCAGGTTCATTCTCTTTTCTTTTTGGCCAGAAGAGCCAAGGAAACGAAGAAAAGCTGTGGGTGTGCAATCCGACACGAATATATTAACACGACTCGGTAGCCGATTGGTGGCATTTAATCATTTAATTCACATTACCGTCCTGTCGAGGATATCTTGAGGGGAGAGCATCGCTCCAAGGGAAGCGGTGGCAGAGGGGGTTGGAGTGAAAACCAGATTATCGGGGCATGTCTCCATGGGGCAATCACTTCGCTCTGCCAAATTAAATGGTTAATTCGGAATTGGGGGAGCCACAATTGACGAACAGCCATGGCCATCAGACTTCTTCTCGCTTCATCCGGCTACCTTTTAACCGCTGCGATGGGCGAGTTTGTGGAGGTTGAACCACTGCGACACTTTCAGAACCAGGCTTTGCCAGGTCATACAGATCTAGAGTCACCTAATAAGAGGACGAATGAACCCATGTTGGAGAAGACCTCCGATGGATGTTGTAGAGTCCATAAATCGAAGCCAAATGCAATACTTCGGATCTCGTCGGCCGGGGGTGTTAAACGGCGAAGCGTCCGTCTGGGAAGACGGAAAAAATAGATTCAGGGCTAGGTCAAACTCCAAATAATTGGAGAATCCTGGCATGGGAAATCCCATCGTACCATATCAACCCTCGATCTTTTTTTATTGTTGAAATTGAAATATAAAAGCCACGAGGTGAGTGGGGAGCTTCCCCAATATCCGGACTCCGGATGGTCTCCGAGATCTCATAGTGGCTCCTCTTATAAGTCCAGACTTCGCGGAAGCTTCTCGCGAATGAATACCAACTAGCATCGTCCTGGACGAGCCGCACGTCACTAAATCGTATTGGCCTCCGGAGTGCTATTATCCTAGTTGGTCATCTATCCAGCAATTGCGATGCGTAAACCCACGTCGTGCAGAAGTTCGAACCACTGAAGCTTCGACAATCAACAACCCGAACCGCAGAACCACCACATTCTCCTGGCTCACGGGGGAGATTAAAAAAAAAAAGAGAAGAATGCACCCGAAGCTATCAATTTGCAGATATAAATCATACGCGGAACGCCTTTGTCCCTTCTCCGCATCCATTTCTCCGGAGCCTCTCTCAATCAGCAGCAAACTGAGACCGCAACTATCCATCGTCGACAAAAAAGAAGCTCTTCACGTCGTATAAAAATGAGATTGATCGTAAGGGCCAGGTAAACGAACAAGAAATCCAAAGATCCGGAAAGTATTCTTGCAAATCATCAATGCAAACGCCCCACAAACCTATTCTTCCTCCCATATTTCCCGGCCCAAGGCATAATGGAAACCCTAACAATCCTCCTAATAGCCTCGTGGCATACGATACTTCTGCTCGTTCTGCCCCATCCCATGCCGTCTCAGTAATTATAATGATCCCCAGCTAACCCCCCAAGACAGCCAAACGCTCTTATGCGCCACGTGGTGAGACGAACCGATGAACTAAAAGAATCCTTTTAGAACCAGGCCGACTCCCTCGGGATACTGGATGGGGAAAGAAATGCCCCGGATGCCTCTTCTATTCCACGTGGCGGACGACTCGAGCCAGCGGCGAGACCGAAGGATAGACCCATTGAACAAAAACGAAAACCAGGGCCGAAGGGTAATGAATTGCCATTTCAGCCCAGAAAAAGGTTGATATCCTTCTTTATGCCACGTGGCGGGGGAAACAGGCCTGTTTCCTTTTGAAACTAGAGAGGCTCACGATATCAATGACTTCCTCACTAACGAGATTCCAAAAATGTGTCTCATGTATGGGCTCCGTCGTCTTATTCCCCCAGAATTGGCTTTTGCAGCTCGGAGCTTGTTTTTCCTCTTCCCTCTCTCCCTCATTCATTTCTTATCATTTGTCTGCAAACGATATTGGGTACTCGCGCCCCCGAGCGAGCACTTTCGGACCCAATACGGTCTGACGGGTAATCGGACCTTGCAGGCCTTGGGTATGGCCTAGGCGTAAAAGGGTACTGAGTCGTAGTGGCCTTTCGTACTCGGTTTGTCGGCCACTGTCGCCCAGTTCGAAGCGTCCTTTGTAAACATTCTAATCTTTGGGGGTGTGTCCTGCTTCTTCCACCACACTTCATTGAAAATATCCTTGGCAATCTCGGAGTATCTTGATTAACCTCCTAATGCACGCCATAGATCGCTCTCCCCACCCAGCGAGGGACTTTGAAAAGGAGTGAAAGTGTCACTTCGACTTGATGGCCTCCAGCGCTCACCAAGTGGTCGAAGTGATATAGGCTTAATAGTTCAGCGTGTTATAGGCCCGCAATATAAAAAGCTATAGAGCAACCAAGTTCTCCGTGGCCCGAACTCGCGATGGTCACAGCCTGCCTCCCTTGGAAGCAAACCAGCCCCGCGTCTGCTCGGCACCCATAAACGAAACCATAAGCATCCTTCCAAATTCATCAAGGTCGTCTGGCTCCGCATCCCGAAACATATCCTCAAAACTAGTACACCTGACAACAAGGTGCCGCCTATCCCTCCACGCCACGGCAAAGTCCACCGCGTTGCGCGCCGTCCATAAATAGGTCGACAGCGTCCACTCCTCGCAGAGCAGGGCGTCCTCGCACGAGGGCGGGCCCTTACAGCTCAGGATTTGGTAGGCAACTAGAAAGTGCAAAGTGAAGAGGCAGGTGCGACGCGCGGACTCTGTAAAGATCCACGAGCGCCAAAAGGCCTCGGTCTCGGTGATGGGGAAGAGGGGTAACTCCCGCGTGCTGTTGCTGAAATTGGTGAGATTGGCGGATCGGCTCTCGTGGGCCGAGATGACTGGTAGCAGGGCCGTCGACGCCTCTCTGAGGAGGGGTATGGTGCTCTCGGTAGAGGCGCGGAAATGGATGTCGCCGTCCAGGATGCCCATCAGGTGATAGACAAGCATGGCCTGGCAGCGAGCGAGGGCTTCCAGCGGGGAAGACGGGATGGGAGACTCGGCAATCTCTTTGGTGCGGGACATGATGATCCTCATAATGAAGGGCTTATTGAGGCTGTTCCTGGCATTGTACATGGCACAGCATGCAATAGCATCTACGGGCGGAAGGAAGTAAGTTAGCACACGCCCCCCAGCAATAAAGTAGTCAGGTGGCCCACGCGCAAATACGTAGGGGGTGAGAAACAGCACGGAACAGGGGAACAAGGAACACTCGGCACAGTAACAAAGAGTAATACACCATGAAGCATGAGGACGAGAGCGTGAGGGAGTAGATGGGTAGATGTAGATAGATACCTTGAACAGACTTCGGCATATGATCCTCGTACAGAGACGAGTGGCACCAGGGAGCCCGGAGCTCCTCGACGAGCATCTTGGGCGTCCTACGAAGCAACTCGAGCGAATACTCAAGCCTGTCGGCAATGACATGAGGCAGAGGCTCGACGCACCCAGTATCTGCCCAGCGAGTCGGTAAGCCGATGTCAGCGGGGACCAGTTGACCCGTATCTCCCGCCATCAGGAGGTCATTATTATTATCCAACCCGGGCAGATTAATCGAGCCAGATTGAGGAGACGGTTCCTGGACCAGGTCGCACCCATACGGCATGCAGTCAACACCATTCATGGAAACCGGTTCCCGAGTGAGGAACTCGTCCAGCAGTGCGTCGAAGGCGAAAGTCTCCGTGGTCTTGTTCAGGACTGGGGTCGTCGGCACCGGCGCCTCCAAGATAATAGAGGCCGCATGGATGGAAGAGGGGGTGCTGGGCGTGCTGGGAGTGCTGGGAGTACTACTGAGGGACGTCAACCTATTGGTGCTATTGGGCCGGATACCGTGGGGGTAGTGGCACTCAATTCCACGACCTGCGCAGCGGAGACAAGAAGGTTGGGCCAAGTCGCAGCGTCTCTTAGCTTTGGTGCACGCAGCGCAGGACTTGCGCCGCGGCGGCGGATTTGCGCGTTCGACAGCGGTCATCGACATGGCTTGGCTTTGCTTTCTAACCTTTTCTTCCGTTCAACGGTGGAAGTGGCAAGGGATTGAACCGAACACGAATAACACTGGATATTGCGATATACATGTATTTTGGAAGAGGGAGAAACATAGAAAATAAAATAAAGGGGACGAACATCACCCCGAGTGCTCCTTCCTTCGCGATCATCGTCGTGGGCAGTGTCGCCTGCTGACGGAAGCTGACGTCTTTGTAAGCCGGCAACTTCCGACAGCCTGCGGAATTCCGCCCAAGGCCCGCAACTCTGACGCCGCAACTCCGCGATGGGTCTTTTCGTATTTCTCGTTTGCATTTCTTCCTCATCTCATCGGTGATCGAAATCTCCGACGGATGCGTGGCTGTGGGTCGCCACCATGAAGTCGGCAAATTCCGTTGTTCGGTGTCACAGTGGAACTCCATCATCATGGAAATCCGCCCCGACGGCCTTCATCGCGCGCGGAGGGTCAGTCTCACCGGCTGATGCGTGGACATGATGATCTTGGGAGGACGTCGAGGGAAATGAAATGGGTATAAAAGACGGCACCGGCAATCGCCTGGAAACATGAAGGGGAGAGAATGGACATCGCAAATCTACCAGCATCGCAATCAAAATCATATCAAACAGGTCTCCAAGAAACCACCATTTAGACTTCTATAAGCCAATCTCTCATCCCAATCAATAAAAATCACAATGTCTCCCCAAATCTTCGTCTGCGGCGCAACCGGCACCCAAGGCGGCGCCACCGCCCGCCACCTCCGCGCCGCCGGTGCCACGGTCCACGCCCTCGTCCGAAACCCCTCCTCCCCCAAAGCGCAAGCCCTCGAGGCCCTCGGCGTCAAGCTCTTCCCGGGCAACTACGACGACGCCGAGTCCCTCAAAGCAGCCCTCGCCGGCTGCACGGGCATCTTCCTCAACTTCTCGCCCTCCTTCACCGACTTTACCGAGGAGACGCGCCACGCCAAGATCGTCATCGCGGCGGCCAAGGAAGCCGGCGTCAAGCATGCCGCGTACGCCTCGCTCATGGGCCACGACGAGTTGCCCGCGATAATGGCAGCTTCTGGGCTTGCTTTCGCTGCCGCCTTCATCCAGAGCAAGCATGACAATTTCAACGCCGTGGTCGAGGCTGGGTTCGATACATGGACGAGGTTGCAGCCGGGCAAGTTCATGAATGATTTCATTGCCCCCGGCGTGCCCATGTTTCCGGATCTCGGTGGATCGGGAATTTGGGAGTCGGGCCTCCGGGCCGAAGACGAGATCCGCCTCGTTGATCCCGACGACATCGGCGTCGTCAGCGCCGCTGCGCTACTTGATCCTGAAAAGTACAACGGTCAGAAAGTCGACATCTTTTCTGAAATCACAAACCCCGTTGAGCTTGTGAAGACACTCGTGAAGGTGTCCGGGAAGAAGATCAGCATCGAGTTCCTCTCCGAAGAGGAGCTCAACGAGAAGGCGGCTACCAATCCGTATTTGCTCGGCCAGCGGCTCACCAGGTACTCGGGGCTCGGCATCCCATTGGAGACTCCCAAGAAGTGGGGCAGTAAATGCCAGACCTTCGAGAACTTCTTGCTCAGGGAGAAGGCCACCGTTGATTCCACTTTTGCCAATGCGCCTTCGGCGTAGTGTGCCTGAATAGAGTCCAGGTCTGGTTGGGGTGGGTAATTTCTGTTTGGATTCTCTGGCTTGGACAAGAATTTACAGGGGGTTAATGGCCCGGCATCTGCCCTCGGGACGGCAGGGCCACGGGATAGTGGAATCCGCGGAGGCTTTGTACCATTTAACCCGTTGATAATTGATCTTAATCTTCATAATAATTCCGTATCCTGTCTGGGAAAAAAAGGGTATCTAACAAAACCTCCCAAAAACTCCAGAGCTGTGACACACCCATTCTTTCTTCTCGATGACCTTTCTCTTCCTCACTCATAAGTCCTCCCCACCTCTGGCCGGACCACCCCATTCTCGACCGTGCCAAATGTCAAATGCCCAATCCCCATGCTCGATTCCTTCCTCGCGGAGAAGAACTGAACCGAAGCCGACCGATCCCCAAGAGGGACAATTGTGGCAACCACACCCCATCTCAACTTCCTCCTCGCCAACCTCGACCTAGCCTTGCGCGCCTCCTTCTCATTCTTAAACTCTTGCAATATCATCATGTCACCCTGAGTGATGGCGCTTTGGGGATGATATGGCGTCGCTGGCGTAGATGTCGGCATCGAGTCGGCATTCTCGTTACCTGCCCATGGCAGTCTCCTCCCGGGCTGCGACGCGGGGGTTATGATACTAAGTCCGCTAACGGGCAGCTTCCTTCTCGACTCATTGAGGCGGATGGTTTGGGCTAGAGGCGAAATCTTCTCGTCCTTGTAGCTATCGATCCACGGTACTTCCGGCGGCTCTAAGCCAGGTGTTGGAACTGGGGGTGGCTGATCATGTTGGTGGTTGGGCTCAAACTTCATCTGTCCCCAAACCGAAGGTGGCCTAGTTTGCTCGGCTGATGGCGGTGTGGGTGGCTCAATAATTGTCCGCGCCTCGGACGTCACTCGCGGGCGAGAAGAAGATTCGGGCCTTGTATCCTTCGCCGACTCCAAGGTTGTGAGATCGCGTTCTCTTGGCGTAGCCGGGACGATTGTGTTTGCGTCAGATGCCGCACGTGAACGTGCAGATACCAGTGACCTGGTGTCGGCTGCTGACCTCGCGTTATAAATTGACGAAAGTGGCCTTGTCTGCCTGTACGGCGTTGGCGTCGGCGGTTCGAGTGTCTGTGCCTCGGACATTGCTCGAGGACGATATGAAGCCACCGACCTCGTGTCCCGTGGAGATCTCGCATCGTATGGCGATGGCAACGGCCACATCTGGAGCAAGGGCGTTGGGGTCGGAGGCTCGACCAACTGCGCATCAGACATGGCCCTAGGCCGATACATCGACATCGACCTCGTATCCCTTGGAGATCGTTCTTCAAAGGGCGATGCAGGGCCGATAAGTTTCTGGCCTTCCAGGGTTTGATCCTGTATCCAGGGCGACTTAAATACAAATGGAGAATACGGAGCGCTGCTCAGCCGAGCCTCGTTTCCAATCGGACGAACGTGACATGCCGCCGAAAAAACGCGTGAGTTGGCCCCAGCAATAACCATATCGCCCTTCAGTTTGGTAAAAGAGACGAATAAAGGCAGGAGAGCGAGAACAAACGAAACAATACTAAGGATGAGCAATGCTTTGACGGAGTAGCTGAGAGCG
Source organism: Scedosporium dehoogii (assembly GCA_002812735.1). Taxonomy (NCBI): domain Eukaryota; kingdom Fungi; phylum Ascomycota; class Sordariomycetes; order Microascales; family Microascaceae; genus Scedosporium; species Scedosporium dehoogii. The sequence goes on from PGIR01000099.1 coordinate 62,789, forward strand.
ACGAGGGTATTTGGCTCGAAACCGATACCGTCCTCAACATCGCGGAGACCGGCTCCGTCTTTACCAAGATAATCTAGTCGACATCAGATTAGAAAAGAACTGAGGACGATGTTGGCATCCAAGTTTAGACTTACTGCCCTCGAATATGCTTAGGAAATACGTGTGAGACAGAACCCAATGAAGTAGCCCACTAGTAATAATAAGAAGGATGCTAGCTGTGAAGGGCAACTGGAGACGGTAGGTCGAAATCTGCGAGCCTTTGGGCGCTGTTACTCTCAAGGGTTGATACGTAAGACTGTACGAGTTCCACTCCTTTTCGACAAAGAAACGAGTGACAAGTCCGTTGTAGTGATAGTAACAAGCCGCCAAAACTACCTGGGGCTTGTTCGCGAAGAGGAGCGCTAGGGGGAACGAGTTCTCGGGAACATCCAGACTAGTCATTCGTCCATTCTCGGAATTCCTGGGACCGAATCTAAAGTAAGAGAAGACGAGGATGCTCAGTGCCCAGAGGTGAAAGGCGTAAGTAAGAAACCAGCTGAGCAACGAGACGGCGGACCCCTTGTAGTTAGCTCTCTTCGTCCACTCGCGTGGATTGTTGAGGCCGAAAACGGCCTTTCCTTTTTTCTTCATAATGTATCGTGAGACCAAAGTTGGTTTATCGGAGATTGTTAGGGTGCACATGTTCTCCGTCGTAAGATCTGGGTCGGCAATAAATGAAGCAATGGCGTCTCCGGGGGTTACGAACGTGTCATCCGTAATGTTCTTCAGAACAAGACTAGAATGGGTTAGCGATGCGGACGCCGAGATGCAACAGAGCAGACTTACAGAGACAGTGTTGCAATCAAGGCAATGCAGAGTGCCGAGAGACCCATCATGAGGGGAGAGACCCCTAATTTGCAAAGCGGCCTAGACTCCTGAGCGAGACAGTACTGGACGTCCAGATTATTAAATTCGTCGAACCGGAATCCATCCCTAGAGAATCTGGATACCTGATCCCCAGACTCGTCCTTCAATTCCTGGAACTGAATCGTCCACGTCTTATTGTTTTCTGGGTTATTCAAAGGATCGTCAATAACGAGAGCATCGTGGGCCCCCAACGCACGCCCGCAAGATTGTATGCATGCCTTGCTGCCTTTCGCGGGTCGGGAAATCATCTCGCACACGGTCGAGAACCACAGTGAGTTCAGTTGATTGGCCGGTATGAGGCTGTCCCAGTCGGATGCGGCGGAGGGAGTGAGATCGAATACTTGAGAACGCGTCCATCCTTCGGTGTTCGTGGTACCAGCCGTATTCACGACGACGATGAGGTCCTTAAAGTTCTCTCCGCCGTGGCATTTCAGATACTTCTTTCGGCAACTGGCAGGCTCGAGACGCCTCCAAGTCGTCGCACTTGCCGCAATAGCTTCAAGTTCGCGGACTGGCTGTAGAGTATTTGCCAGAAACGAGCTCGCATTGACTTCGCGACCGTATCCTGGCTCGAACCCGGGAAGAGCAAGACTGGCTCCGGGAGGAAAGAATCCAGCGCCGTTCACGAAAGGCTCAGCAGCTATCGTCAGATTCCACAGCCTTCCTGGGAACTCGGTTGCAAACACGGCACTGTTAAAGAGCATATGGACGGGAAGCGACACAATGAGCAAGCACAGCCATGCAAAGACCTTGAACTTTGACAGCGCAAAGAACAAGTTGGTCAGAGATGGCACCCCAATCTCCACGGATCGGCCCTTCGCGTGCGCTGCATCTACTTCCTCTCGGTTCGGCGAGTTGAGGACCTGCATCGAGAAATTCGCGGCCGAAAACACGAGTGTAGCCACAATATTTAGTATCAAGTGAATCGCGAAGTTGTATATCCTCGTCCTGTCGCAGTCTCCGCCGAAGAAAAGGTAGTTTCCCATGAACGATTGAGTCTGCTCGCCGACGAAGAAGGTTGAGATGACAAGACCAGCGAAGAGCAGTGCCAGGAGAACGACGTTGACTCCCGCCGCGCGCCTCCAGCCCGTTGCCTGGGAAAGAACGAAGAAGCCGGCCATGATGGTCTAGTGGCCGCGGCAGTAGAATACCCCCCAATGGGTGATGTTGGCTATCGTGGATGCGTGAATAGCACCATTTACTTCGATGGGTAAAAGGAACATACGATGAACCATAGCTGAGAGGGGACGGTGTAAGGTCATAGTCCTTGAGCAGATCATTGTGGCGTGCAGCCCTTGACTCCAACTTGTCATCTCTCTAGACAACTCCGATCCCCCCCCCCCCCCCCCCCCCCTTTCTCTCTCTCTCTCTCTCTCCACATGCGACGAGCGCGGGAGATCACACCGATCCGCGCGCCTCTGTCTGATGTTCATGGTTAACCGGAAGCTCTGGTCAACATGCGGCATTTGAGTGAGGATAGGGGACAAGGTGTCAAGCAAGATAAAGCGTTCGGACCTAGGAGACCGGCAAGGGCGTCGCGATGGTCGAGCCTACCCACATTTATTCTGATCCTACTCCATGCATCTGCCCGTACCCAAGAACGGGCAGGAATGGAGCCGCTGCGAAGCTGAAACGCGAGGGGCAGCCACGGCCCGGCAAGTTCCATGCCTTCAGCTGCTTAAATCCATAACCTCCCAGGTTCGCGAGAATGACGGTAGCATTAACGTCTGAAATCGTGTCGCAAGGGTGTCCCAGTCCTGCATAATCACATAGGGCTGCTACCAACGTCATTCCAGGGCCATGGGGTTAAGGGACACGGGACATGAGTTCGCCATTTCTCTAACTCGCTTTGATCAATTGAGATCTGCCCACTCGCTCGCCCTGTGATCGAGTGCGACAGCGAGGCTGCTCGAAAATTCCTGGTATTTATTCCGGACAAATTATCCCAAGGAGATCGAGATCCCCAGGACATAAAATAAATTCTCCGTTACGAGAAATTCCTGGCCAATATTTTCATGATATCCCGACCTGCCACGATGATCGCACTCTCCTGCAGCCCACAAGGACCTCGCCTCCCGCACCAGCGTTTGAACAAACTCGTGGTACCCCGCGCAGTCTGTGCTGTAGGAGTTCTGCCGTCTTGGAAATTCGTTGAAATGCAGATGAAACCAACACCCAGCAAAGACAGTTTGTGCACGACAGCCAACATCCACGACCATGGACGATGGTATCTCAGCTTGTAACAAGGAAAAATCAGCCCTTGAGAGAAACATAACCTTGTTTTGTCTGTCATATGAGTTGAAAGGTTGGCAACATCAGCACGAATGTAACTCGGATTCCCACTGCTCGCAGTCTGACAATACACATGCAAAAGAGGAAGATCTGACCGTTGTCCGCTTGACCCTTAATGCGATCTCGATTCAAGAAAAAGATACCTATTATGCTGAGGCATATTACCTGTTGCATACATCTATGCGAACTTTCTCTTCCACTCGTCGTTAATGTCGGCGTAATCTTCGGGCCCGTATGGATCTATAATTTCCTTCAGCCACCCACCTTTCCGATGGACTTTGAGGCCGAGATCCGACATCAAGACATCCATGTACGGAACGGCGTCAAACACAAAATCAGGATATTTCTCCCCATGGTCGTCAGGGTACCTCCACTTCCCAAACCTGTTGTACAGCACTGTTTCGTACTGGAGGGTTTCCAGCGTCGACTTCTCTTTCCGAACTACCTGTCCCATCCCTTCCGCTGCCCCCTTCGTGCTAGCCGCAATGACGTTGCTCGGGTCGCGCACAAGCTTTCCACTGAAGTAGGCGGCGATCCACAGGCCCTGTATATGAGAGCAAAGCGCATTGCTGAAATTCATGACGCCTCCCGCCACGGCGAAGTCCTTTGTACGTAGGAACTTAGGGGACACGGGCGAGATGAAATGGTAGAGCAGACGGGGACTGAGGGGCGACCCAGGTGCATCAGGCTCATTAGTACTGAACGCTTCTTGTTGTATAAGGGGCTTGTAGCGTTTGTTAAATTCCGGAGGGCTGCGGAGACTCGGGAACCGCTGCAATATTTCTCTGTCGGCCTCCTCGAGTAGCCGGACCCGTGAGGCCAGATCATGCTCATCATCTCCGTTCTGGACGATGTAGGGGAACCCGATTTCCTTCTCGATACCCTCTGGGAACATCTTCAAGGCAGGGGCATGCTTCCAGCCGGTTGCGCAAAGCATCCCATCAGAATCGAGAACCGTCCCGTCCGCGGTAGCTAAGTGCACCTTCCCTTCGCTCAAGTAATCGAGATCGGCAATATGCACCTTAACGATCCCACTGCGAACTAATTCGAAGAAGTCTGTATCATAGTTTAGGATACTAAAGGTGCATCCAGTAAACATGGCGCTAGTCCATGGCTTAAGCTTCGACATCTCGGCATGCTTATCGAATCCGCAAAGGTCGTGGACATCGGAGCCAAGGATTTTCCAAAAAGCGTTCGTAGCTACGCGCCCTATTGCTGTGCCATGGAGGAATGAACGGATCATGGAGTAACCACCATCTGCACTCCAGATACAGGGGCTGAACCAAGTAAGCAGTCGAGTATCTAGAGACCTAAGTTAATAATCTCGGCTGAGGTGTGGCGAACGATCCTGGAAAGAATCAGTCGGTAAGACATACTAACAAGCTTTTCCAGCCATAACTTTAAGGGGGTCACAAATGGCGGTGCCATCCAACAGCTTCCATGGCCCGACTCTGCAATCTCCTTCGTCAACTTCACCACCGGCAAAAAAAGCTCGCTGCTAAGTCTCAGTGCTTACCACGAATGATCCAATCAACCTGGATGCCCTTGGTCCCGTAGGCGTAGACGGCATCCCACGCAGACTTCGTGCCCCCAAACACAGTCATCCTCTTCGTGTGTTCCGGGCTAACGGTCTCCGAATATTTGAAAAAATCTTTCGCGTGAAATAGGGGTCTGGCAAAGTCCTCTTGTCCTTTGATATGTGGCATGAATGGCTCTGATGTCAGCCCAGTGGCAAGTACGAGACGGCGGGCAAAGATCATCGATTCCTGCCCCTTCACGTCTTGCCGGTCCGAACTATTTACTGGGCGCACTGTCAAAACCCATCCTCCCCCCGGCTGGTGCTCGGCGGACAGGACATGTGTTCCACAGCGCACATCATCGAAAAAGCCGAATCTTTTTGTGTACTCGATTAGGTATGCATGAATGGCTTGGCCCGTGGGATGCTGGCGAGGCTGGATACCAAATACAGCAGGATCCATGGGGAAGTCGGGGTATTCGTAGGTTCCTAGGAGGTTATTTGACTTGAGTCCGGGATAGAGCCGGTGCTCAGCCCATACGCCCCCAATAGTCGAAGCGTAGTCCAAGACGGCGATGGTATGGTCAGGATGAAGCTCGCGATACTGCTTGGCAGCAGCAAGACCATACCAGCCTACATTGAATATTCAATAAGCAAATTCATGTAAGGGCAATGGGAAGTCGACTTACCCGCCCCCACAACAACAAGATCCAGTTTTTCCATTGCTTCTAGAGAACCTCTTCTGACTCTGTTGGTGAGGCTTTATTTCTCTCGGGCTGAAAACGGCGTTTGTCCCCGGTCCCAGATATCCCGAATTATTAGTCGAGAGTGGGTGAATCCGATGGGGTATGGAAGGTATTTCAAGGCAACCTGGCTCTTGCTACACTCCAACTACTTCGCCTGTCCTGTGACGCTGGTTATTGGGAAAAGCTGGAGATCGAGGATGGAATCGCCGAGGGTAAGCTTACCGCATCGCTGAGATAATACGGGGCAGGAACCCTCCCGCGTTTCGTGCTCGTCGAGGATGTGACCTTGGAACCCGACCAACCAATGGCCCCCTGAGATAATCCTTTCCAAAGGGAGGAATGTAAGATGTAAGCTCCCTTCCATCAAAATCTTACCTCGCTGGGTAATTGTGCTGACTTTGAAAGCTGGCTGACAAGACTTCATTGAGGAGGTACGGATCCATGCACTCGATGCACCGTTATGCCAGACTTGTTGTATGGACCGAGTCAGTGCCACGTGCATCACATCCCGAAAAGCACATAAATACTGAATATATGTCCCGAAGAGGTGCTTTGGATGTCGGTATATCCATTGGGGCTCGATTGTTGTAGAAGCCAATGAACTCTCTGAGAAAAGAGGACTCAAGCAAGCCAGGCCCGTTGATTGAAGAGCCACTTGGATCGGGAGCCGGTAAAGTAGTCGGCCATTTACTGGAACCTAGAACGCCGGGCCGACGACGTGCGCCGTGAATGAGTCTGGCTATCGCAGACTCTTAAAGCTCGGAACTTGGCCCGTTGGTCTAACACGGTTATGGGCAATACAGGCCCGGGGACTAGGCGTAGACCTCGAAGTGTCGACACAGACATTATACTGATTACTTTGCATATGGTGATTCCAGGAGGCAGCATTCGCCATAAGTATGAAGCTCGTGCGGCGTCCGTAGTCCGTAGAGAGGGGTATGAATGATCGAAGGAGGATCCAGAAAGAGCTTCGATTGGGATGTCTAGCTTGGTACGTACCATCGAAGGGTGGAAAGAGCATCTAGATGGTTGAGTAATTCGAGGTCCACTGCTCTTTGTCCGGAAAGGAAAGCTCATCCCAACAATGTGAACAAGATCCCCTCTGAAAAGAGATGGCAATGGGAGATAGACGAAGATTAACCTCCACAAAGCGAAGTCGCGCCGATGATGTCAACCTCGAGGGTACGTAGCGCTTACAAACGGTACTTTGATGTCCAAGACCAAACCCACGATTGTGCCTGCTTCAATAGCCTGGCCGATATCGTGAGGCTTTGGCATGTTCGTGCTCCATTGACCCTTGATCCGTTGCTGCGACATTGATCTGCCTCCGACTACATTTTTCAGTCCATCCCTGGTACCCAACATCAGACTCCATCGTACACCCCGTTCGAAGTCCCGACACGATATTCTTTGCCATGGCAAATGCCGCCACTTCGTCCCTCTCGTCCCCGGTTCCATGAATCATAATTTCGACAATCGCTTGATAAACAAATATCCCTTATCCGAAGTATCACGCTCATGTATCGATCCGCTCGACACCGACCCTCCCCTCGCCTGGCCACAACGCCCATCGCCACCAAAACGGAGGAGAACAGGCCCGGAGGCCTTCACGAGAGTATCGGGGTGCCTGCAGCTCTATCCTCCTCCCAACAGCATCACCCCCCGGGGCATCTGTTGTTTTCCGCCCATGAAGGTTTCCGGTCAAGCACCTAGGGATGGACAACGAACGACTTGCCGAAATACTAGCCGGTGAGTATCCTCCGTGCGCGGTTGATTCCCATGCTTGTATATCTCTGTTGCTCTCCCCATCCTGGGATGCAACGTTCCTCCCAGTAGCTAGCTCCCTGACTTCCTCATGATACAAGAGCACGACTGTTTTTAGAGGATACTAATTTTGACCTTTGAAAATAGCGGAAAACCTGGCGCTGGCGAGATCGCAACTCCGTATCCAACTCCTCACAGCCTGCATAAACATTGCCGCCGTCGTCCTAACCTTCTGTACCTTGCTCTGGTGGTTCCTCGAACACTACCTCCTTTACAAAAGAGGCCACGTTGCGCATTCGCATATAATCCGGGATTATTCACAAAGAATGAGGTTTCCGATGCCCCCACCCGACTTATCCTTACTCCACCAACGAATCGCGACACGACAGATGTCAGATCTCCAGCGCGACGTGGACTTCCTCATTCGGGAGGTGAGAATGAGACCACAGAGATTACGGATCCCGTATACTATGGAAGAGTTACAGCAGATATTTGAGTTTCCGCAAAACAGTCAGCGAAACAATCAGCAAAACGATCAAGCAAACAGCCAACAAGACAGGATACCACCCGTTTGAGAGGAGTTTACGCTCCGGGGAGGAATACACATCAGTCTCTGCCAGTCATTAGGTTGGGCTCTTTGTTGTGCTCGGGGCGAGTGAAGGGGGTAGGCAGGATGGGCATTTTGGGGGGAATAGCATCTCTGAGCAGAGCCATTCAATACGACATATTCCACAAAAATCGTTTCATCATCGACTCGAATATAATGTGCCACCAACGACCAAAAGGAGTTGAAAAGAAAATCAACACCACCACTGAAAAAGAAATCGAGAGGAAAGTCAAAAAGAATGATCTAGGCAGGGATCGAACCTGCAATCTTTTGATTCGTAGTCAAACGCCTTGCCATTGGGCCACTAGACCTCTTTGATGGACGTGTGGTTCCTAATTTCATCATGTAAAGCTGGCGTAGGACTCCGGCCGAACCCTAATAACGTCCACCAGTCCCGACCACGAGACACGCTACACCCAAAGCGGTAATTCCGAGCACCAAGCCATCAAGCCGCCAAAATCCAGTATCCTAGCCTAGAACCCTAAGATGAAGAAGAGACTAAAGTATCCCTTTTTTTCCCTGAGGCAAAATTCGTATTTTAGTTCTACACAATGTTACTATGAGTGCGAAGGAGGTATCTCTAGAATAATAGACAGCATGGGTGGAGTATCCGTTATATTTAAAGGAGAAAAATTATAAAAGCTTCACTTGCAGCTCACCAACGTTGAAACTTTCCTCACGAAGACAACGGGGACGGACCGGGTCCGCAAAAGGCCCAAGAGCAAAGCTCCCGCAAAAAGTAAGGCATGCCAAAAGACAGCAAAAAGTAAACTCGATGATTCGGCCCGGGCTCGATCCGGGGACCTCTTGTGTCCAGCACCTTGTGGATGTTAGACAAGCGTGATAACCAACTACACCACCGAACCAATAGCTTAACTGATTGATGGACAGTTCGACGCTAGGGTAGCATTATGGAACGAGGGGTCCAGTACGAAGTAGAAAAAAGAGAGCCAAGAAGGTCCACTGGAGATGAGAGCGATGACCAAACCTCAACTGCCAAAGAAAAGACAAAAAAAGGTATCAAAAATAAAATCCAATGATTCGGCCCGGGCTCGATCCGGGGACCTCTTGTGTCCAGCATCTTTTGATGTTAGACAAGCGTGATAACCAACTACACCACCGAACCAATTGTTACGATTTGTTGGAGTTTGGCCTCCAAAGGAGACCCTATGTAACATCGAGGATTAACCCTAAACAGCAAGCCCCACCAAACTTCGTCTCTTAAGACCCCCCCCCCCCCCCCCCCCCCCCCCCCCCCCCCCCCCCCCCGGGGACATCCCCGCGTGGCAGAGTGGAGAGCTTTAGCTGATGGCAAGAAAAAGATATTTCTAATAAACGAAGGGACTAAAACTGAAGGAAAAACCCGCCCCATCCTGGATGTAAGGTGGGAGGATGGCCGAGAGAGTGAAGAGGCATGTATCCAAGGGTGTCATAAGTAAACTATGTAACAGGAAGATATAAAATGCTAGTAATATGCAGATGTAACACAAAGGAAAGACTCCATGATGATGAGGCAACAGACCAAAACACGCTAACACTAAATAAAAACCACCCCTCCAAACTTCAAGGTTTAGCCTGTATCCTTGACGAAACCGAACATATTCCCATCGACACCCTTCTCTCCAACTCCTTTATCATGGGGGGATACAACCCCTACCCCATCCATAACGTGGTCCTGGTCATCCCGCTCGTGTTCATCCGGCTCGTCCGCATGCTGTCGCACGAACATGTCCATGTCCCTATCTACAGCAGCCGTGTCCTCATTCACATCATGCGGCGAGGAAATATCCGAGTCGTTCAATAAAGCCTGGAAATCCGTATCCGTGTGGGGGTTAAATGGATTATGATGCGCCGCGGCGGCTATGATACGCGGGTCGATAGGTTGGTATACCGCATCGTGGGGTTGGAGTAGGTTCGAAGGTGGCAGCGTGGAGTGGGTAAGATCTGCGTGGTGGTGTTGCATGGGGTCGTGGCCGAGCTGGGCGCCTTGATGGGACATTGGGTCCTGGGCAGCAGCAGCAGCCGCAGCCGCAGCCGCAAGGGAAACTGATATAGCATTCGTTCCATACGGATCTTCGTGGAGCAGGTGCGCGTTTGCGAGGGGATCCTCCTCCGGGGTTTCATCGAACGGCGACTTGTCTTGATCTTTCTCCGCTGACGCAGGACTAACCGATCCGGATGCCTTCCCTTGCACTGTGCCCGCAGCCTTCCTGTTGCGCAAACATTTTTCACACTTCTTGATTGCCTCGGTAGCCGTATCCTTGATACTACGCCAGTGATACTTTTCCCGAATCGTGGTGGTTGTCCGGTTGATACCGGCGTGGTTCTCCTCGTGGACCTTCTTGGCAATTTCGAACTGTTTCAACGGGTCTGCGATGACCTCCTTGTCGCCATGCATGAGGGTGTCGCCGTCGACGAGTTTATAGTGAGTTGCGGCCGCGCGTAGGCGAGACTTCTCGGCTCGGTCGGCCCCTGGGGGGTATTTACCATACTTCAAGTAAAACTTGATCTTGTCGAAGCGCTCCTCCGACTGAAGCTCCTCGGCATCGGGACCGACGAGGTCGCGACCGTAGATAAGAGCGTCGATGTACCGGCCAGGATATGACTTTAGATTCCCGCAGCCCTTTACGCGACCGATGCGCTTGAAACCGAGGGCATCCCAAATTCGACAAGACGCAACGTTGGTCTCGTACACTAAGTTGAAGACTGAGTAGGTATATCCCAACTTCGGCGCCCAGTCCAGGTAAGCTTCGCCCATCAGCCTCCCTACACCTCGATTTCGAGCCAGATCGGTGACGAGAAACCCGGCATTGCAAACATGGCTGCTTCGCCCCGGGTAGTTCGGCTTGATGTAGAAACTCCCCAGACAGGCCTTCACCCAGTCCTTCTTCTCGGCATCGGCTTTAGCGATGTCATCAATGCTTCCCAGTAACATGATGGCGCCGAAATTCTGGAACCAATACTTGGCGAATTTGTCAACGGACATAGTCTCCAGCATCGGATAAGTGTCTCCACCCTCAATCTCCTTGTTGAGCTGGTCGCTAAGATAGGCCAGCAAGGAGCGGGGCACCTGCTCGTACGCGGCAAACGGGACAATCGTCGCGACGGTCTGGCGATCGCGGAGGGTCACCTCGTACATCTCCACGCCGGGCGGCAGAGTCGGGTTGCTCGGATCCGGATACGGAGGCTCCCCCGACGTACGGTAGATCGTCGGGGTATCCGGGTCATCGAGCATGGCCGGCATCTTGTCCGCAGACGAAGGTATCCCTACGATCTCTTGGTTTTTGTCACCAAAGTGTGTCTTGCGATATGGTCACACGACAGTCGAGGGGCTGGTCCTCATACTAGAGCGATTAGTTCACTTGCATCCAAGAAAGAACAAGTAAATCATCTTCTACCCAAGCCCTGATCTGGCAGGGTATTGCCAAGAACGGACCTCAAACCCCCAACAGCAACCTCCGTCTGATTCCCCAAATAAACCACTCCAACCACAGGAAAATGTGATGGGCTATTCTTACAATGTACTAAACAATTCGGATGAAAGCGGTAAGTCCCCTATCCGGTTTGGAGAGCGGGGTCCACCAGCTGAACCTGAACGGCACGGAGCAGAGAGCCGCGGGGTAAGAGGCGGGGGGTCTTGGTTCAGCTGGGTCCTGAAAGGGGCGAAAAAAAAAAGTTTATGCGCGCCCAATTCGGCGTCGGATGCACGGGGGCGTTGGGCGTCGGGGATTTAGTGGGAAAAAAGGGTGGTGTGTGCCTCAGAGCTTGGGTCGTGATGTTTTGTTGGTGACGAGATCTTCGCTGTTGCGAAGTTTCCAGCCCGCCGTTCCTTCCAAGGTTAATTCGACGGAGGTGGAGGGGTAAAAATATTAGAGGGAAGCCGCAACGGAGCGCCACATTGTAACAAGAATTTCAAGTGTTCCTTTTTTTATTGAATTCTGGTGTGCTTATCTAAGACTCCTAGGCACCAGCTAAAAGCTTGATGAGGCGACAACGGCAGGAACGGCAAATTGTATTTCGAGAGTCGGATATTTTGGAGGACATCGACTGAGTTTCTGCGCAAACCTCGGCACTTTGAAATCGACTAGATACGACATTGGGAAGTGATACCAGGAGCACATGACGGGTGAAAAGATGGGGAGATATCAATCCAAGCCCACTTCTATATTCTTATTATCACATACACGACAATAATACTTGTATAAATACACATAATACACTCGCCCTTACTCGGGCTTTGCAGGCTTCTTCTCTTCGCCAGTAGCCTTCTCTTCACCAGGAACACCCTCTTCCGCCGCCTTTTCGACGCCCACCTTGGACATGATCTTCTCATTCACCTGCGCCTCGCTCTCTCCCTCCTCCGCAGTTACGGTGTCGAGCAACTTGCTCTCCTCCTCGCTAAGCGCATCCATCTCCCGACTGCTAGCCACGAGCTCCTTGATAAGGTCATCCTCCTCGTCGGCAAGCTCATCGGGCAGGGCATCCTCCTCGGCGATCTTTTGTAGGAGTTCCTCGTCCGCCTTGGATACGAGTTTCTCCGGCGCCGATTCCTTGAGGCCGCCGATGATTTCCTTGTCGATGAGTGAGGACAGGATCTCGCCTCTCCTTGCATGCATGCCCTTGATGAACTTGGTGATGTCGTCTGGTGTCCTCCAAGTGACATTGCCTTCCCTTGCTGTGGCTAGTCGTCGCTTCTGTCCCTGCTTACCGGCCTGGCCGAGGACGCCGGCAATGAACGCAACGGATCGGAGACTAAGGAAAAGAAATGTTAGCTTCAATGAGAAGTTGACTCGAACGGCTCTATGAAATCCTCACCTGTCGTCGTTGGCAGGGATAGTGTAAGTAACCCAAGAGGGGTCGGCATCGGTATCAATGACACCGATAGTAGGAATGCTAGCAAGTCCACATTCGTAGAGCAGGGTATAGTTCTCCAGAGGATTCAAGCACACAACGAGATCAGGCAGCAAAGGCCTCGTCTGGTTGAGATGCCTTTCAAATCCAGGGAGGTCACTATCGTGCTCATTCACGATCTTGACCAGCCTATCCCTGAGGATAATGTCCCTATTGGTGATCGAACCGGGTGTCCACTTCGTAAAGAGATGGCACGCCTTGGCCTCCTTAGCCGCGGCGGTGACAATCTCCATCTGTCCCCTGCGCGTGCCCACAAAGAGCACGAGACCACCCCTGTACGAGACCTCCTCGACAACCGTCGCCGCACGTCGCAGATGCGCAGCAGTCGTCTCGAGAGAGATGATGTGAATCCCCTGCCTCACACCATAAATGTATCGAGAGTTCGCCGGGTTCCAGAGAGACGCATGGTGTCCCATGTGCGTTTGTGCCGCCATCAATCGCTCGAGGGTGATGTGCTTCGGCGGAAGGGGGTTCTTGATTAGGAGGCCGGGGGCGTATCGCTGCTCGACATCGGAACCAATTGCTCGGGTGTCTGACTTCTGGACTCCTCTCGCCTGGTGTTTCGCTCTCGGATTGGGAGGCTTGATTATCTCCAGGGGAGATCCGTGGCTGTTGACTGCTGGGGGAGCAGAGCTTTCTGTCGCGATGCATCGGACACATGTTCGCGCAATCGGCGTCGACAGAACCCGCCGGCCTGTCCAATGGGTCAGCAGAGTTAAGAATACAATTCAACAACCACTCTAACTTACAATGCCGTACGCCAGCATTTCTCAAAATCATGGCTGCTGGTTGGTACTGAAAGTGGTTGAACCCCCCAATGTCTCGAGCTGAGCGGATCGAACTTCGAAATTTTGAGCTTTGCTCGGCAAGTCACAGACCACCTCCTACTAAAAATTAGACATCACGTGACCACGTGAGATGGGCTGATCTGGAACCGCGTGCTGCTGTCACGACCACTCTAAAGTCTCAATAGGCAGGAATAAACCTTTCCTGGATGCATGGTCTTGCTCTCCCGATTCTTTGTATGCACTTGCGCACTCACTCAATTCGGACGATTTACTAAAATATGCAACCGAGTTTGTATCGACAAACGAAAGTAGAGGAGTATATTTGTAGCAGACAAACTTGAATTATTCAGGTATTAAAAGAAAAAAACAATAAACCAGCAGTCTACAAATACACTGCATACACTGCAATATTCGATACAAGAATCAAGGTATACGCCGACTCGCTAGCATTATGCAACTTCATTCATACACCCCCGAGTGTCCCAACAGCCTTACCTCCCGGATTGCAATTATCGGCTAGTAGCCCTGGAGATGGCAAAGACACCGACGATGACAGCGGCCAAAGTTACAATGGCACCGGGAAGAAGGAGCTCGTTGGGAACGCCGGCGATGACCTGCTCGGGGACGGGCGCCTGCCGACTCTTCCTCGATTTCCTGGGAAGAAGGTCATCCTCCGACTCATCATAGGACTCCTCGTCATCTTCGTCGAATTGCGCCCTGCGGCGCTCGCGGAGACCCGATGGGATAGACTCCACAGGAGTGGCAATGGAGGACTCGGCGGGGATGGGAAGGGCTACGGGGGGCTTCTCGGGATCATGAACGAACAAGTCGACCTTGTCCTTCCTGTTTTGCCTAGCAAGAAGAATAGCCTCCAAGAGATCGTTGTCCGTTGTGATGGACACGGAGTCGCCCTCATCGTCAAGATAGCTCAAGGCGTAGCCGCCACTAACCTTGCCATCCTCCACAGTAGGGCTTCCACCGATGGTCTCGATCTCGCTACCGAGCTTGGCATTCACACCCTCGACGAAAGCGGCAATGCCATCGGAGGCAACCACTTGCAGACGGTGAGTTCGACCGGAGGGAGCCTTGAACTTGAAGGCAAACGGTGTAGCGGCAGTTGGAGGTGCAACGCCAGCAAAAGATCGTGGAGGAGATTCAAGTCCGGCGTGGGATGCAGAGTCGCCGGGCGCAAGGCTGTCACCCGGGCGGTCCCTAGTGAGATCGGGGGACATGATTCGCGAGCCCAAGTGTGTGTGGTGGAGGCTGCCTTCGGCAGACAAGGCGGATCCCTCGGTCTCGTTGTCGAGGGAGAGCCAGAACTTGTTCCAAGCAGGGCCCTCGGTATCTGCGCTCTGCATCGTGTTGATTTGTTCGAGGGTGGCGTAGGTGAGCTTGAGCACGTCCACCATGCCAACAATTTCGCCCGAATCATTCATAACGGGAAGGTTGAGGTAGTGTCCATCTAGATACCAAAGCAAGTAGCTGTTAGAAAATAGCAGTTCGAAATAGACAAAGGAAACGCAACTGCCAACATACCGTGCATCTTCCTGAGCGCCTGCTGAATGCTCATGTCCATGGGCGCAAAGTCAGGATGGGGGGTCATCACACGGACAACGCTGCAGTTGGTCGGGTCGAGACCGGGAGCAATGACACGAAGGACAACGTCCTTGCTAGTAAAGATGCCGGTAATGGCACCCTGGTCCTGGACAAGGACGGCCGTCGTGTGGTTCTCCTTCATGAGCTGGGCAGCCTCCTTCACCGACGTGCGGACGCTAACTGTAGTCGGTGGCATTCCGGTGAGGACTGACTCCAGGGTAGGGCCGGACATCTTGGATCGGAGAGCCTCGACATATTGAATGATCTGCTGGGGCTGGCTTGTTCCCAACTCGGACTGGACACCTTCTAGCGCATCGTACAACTTCCTAGACGAGGAATAGGCCCTCTCCAATTTCTCCATCGCATCGTAAAAGCACTTGGTAATATCGAGAATACCAGAGATATCTTGGTTCTCGTCCATGACGGGAAGGTGCCTAAAGCCCTTTCGGACCATCAAATCCAAAGCATCGGTCGCACTCGTATCAGTCCGGGCACAAAGCGGGTTCTTAGTCATGATATCGGAAATGGTCACGGCGTTGGCCTTGAGGCCAGCACCGACCACCCGGAAGGCAAGATCCTTGGCCGTGAAAATTCCCGCAATTCGATCGTCATCATCGGTGACCAAAACACAATCCTCTCGCTTGGCGGCCATGAGCTGGGCGGCCTCGGCAACGGTGGTCGAAGGCTTGATCTGGAGAGCCTGGCTGGGCTTCAGTGCAAGAACGGTGCCGGGAGGAGCTTTTCGGGAGTGCCGGGCACGAGTTGCCAGGTTCTTCTTCTTGGAGAGATCGTTCTCCAGCTTTCGGCGGATAGCCTGTTTCCAGATTTGACAAGTTATTATCGAGTCGACCCAGAGAGACAATCGCCTCGATGGTATGCGAAGTGAGTGTAGTGAGAGCTACTTACCTCATCTCGTTTGCTCTGCTTTTGCCTGCTTGCGCTGACACCAGAGGTTGTTCCCACGTCACTACCACCAGCACCAAGGTCACCAACAGGCCTTGGGATGCTAGAACCAGCTGGGCTCCCCGTAAAGGGGATTGCACCACGGCCCTGAGACCGACTTGGAGTTCCCCTCAAAGTGGTCGACATTGAGGCAGTCGGAAGCGGTCTGAGGTCGATCGATCACCAAGACAATTCAGGAGAGTGGGGTTTTGTTTGTTGGTTTGTCGGCCTTGAAGAGACAACAATAACGCGGATGCTTGGGGATAGCAACAAAATTCAATGGATAATATCAATCCTTGTTATAGTGCAGCAGAAAAAAAAAAAAAAAAAAGAAGCTGTGGAATGACACCTGGACGCAAGAACCACGTTCATCCAAGAGATTTCCTGCAAGGCGATAGGCTAGCCAGGAAAGGACCAGGTGCAGCGTGAAGTTGTCAAAGTCGAGGTCGAAAGGGAGTGTGAGGTAATAGTGCCTGCGGATTGGCGTGGGAAAATTCTCGGCAATGGCGCGTTTACTGGCCCGGTTTGTTGTCGTGGTGATTCGATTTCACTGTTAGTCTCCGAGAATAGCAGTGCAGGAGTGGACCTGTAATGTGTGAGAGAGAGACAATTGGACAATTGGCTGCACAACCCCCTGTACCCAGCTTAGTCATCGCTTCTCTGTCAGGGTCAAAGGTACAATTGTAGCCGTCAAGTCTCACGGTCTCTTCAGCCCTAGGTGCGAGCTGCTTGAATGGCGTGAATCTGTGTGGAGTTTTCCAGTCATCCGATGTCTGCTTTCGTACGATATCATGAGCTGAGTCTATGCGCTCAAGAAGGGGAAGGACTCCGGAAGCATTTCCGAGGCTCCCAACGGCGGTGCCGGAATTGCCTTGCCCACATCGACGTCAAGCTGCAGTGCCCAAGGAAACTTTTCTTTTCTCTGGAGATTGAAGTTCGTATTTAACACTGATGTGGCTCTTGCCAGCGTGGCAAAGAATCCTCCTCATACCAACTGAAAAGCCAGCAAAGAAGAAAGTTGTCCTGGGAATTTGAAAATATGCCTCTCTCGAAGCTGCATTATACGTAACGGGAGGACATGGCAAAGTGGAAACTCGTAGTCAAATCCGACTCCCAGTCCCATCGGCACGTTTTTAAGGGGATATAAGACGGAGTAAAAGATGTAAAGATATATCGCTCCGGCACGTACCCACGGTGAGGAACGCCTTTTCTGGCAAGAACCAATTTTATTGGGATAGACATGACGCTGTGCTTGCAGGAAGAGGGAAAAGAAAAGAAGAAAGATAGGCGCTGATGACCGATTCGAGTGTGTGTCATAAACCCCCGATCAATGCGACATCTCAGTTGGATTGACTCGAGCGCTCTTTGTCTTATCCCCTCGCCCCTCACTTTATGAAGCCTCTGAGATGCGGTAGGTGGCTCCTTTCTAACCTACCATTCCGAGATCTGATGAGCAGTGAGGAGAAATCAGAATTAGATAGCCTCGGCTTCAATATCAAGATGTCCGTGAGCATTCTTCCTCAAATGTTGCTAGTATCAATTGTTATTGCAAACTCGACTCTGAGGTGGGAGGAAAGAAAATACGCCCCAAAAAAGATCAAAAGAAATATAGACGAGGAGCACCTAAACCAACCCAACCAGTTCGTTGTGTGGACCGAAAGTCATGGGTGCTCATAATAATAACATTCCCAATCGAGGAAATACTGGAACGTCGATGTTGTCACCAAAATTGGCCGTTGTGTTGTCAGTGCACCCGGGAGCATTGACAGCGAAGGAAGACCGTGTTCAAACTCTCCTTAGGAAAATGAAAAGGAAAAAGATTTGATCTAGTAGTCAGATCTAATAGCCTGTGGCAAAAATTCCTGGTCGAATAGCCCGATTCGTTCAACACTGGGAAGGGAATATGGGTGCTCTGTACATACTTGACATTTTTTCAACCTTTTTCATGTTCGTTTACACCACAACGAGACGCATCAACTGGTGCTCCTCCTGACAGATGTGTGTCGACATCTTCATGTGTGATCTTCCCTTCCCAGTCTTTCTCCTAGCTAGACATGGCCATTCGGACTGTACAAGTCATTGCATTCGTCCAAGCAAAGACCGAGATCGGCATTGCTCGTCTCCACATCATCCCCTCCAAGACCCGGATGAAATCCCGTCACAGTCACCACCAGTCTCCCCGATGGCTCTCCAACAGGTGGATATATCTCTGATCGTTAAGTAAACAATATCGCATCGAGCGACTGCCGCCATCTCATGAGGAGCATGAAACTAGAAGGAGGTGAAATCTAATCCGTAGTTCGGTGAAATCCCGCTCCTTGCCAATGTTTTGCTCGACGGTTTCGTTTACTTACACGCAATTTCGTCCATCCTGTCATCTTCACCCCGCGACAACAAGTCGTTCCGGCATCTTCGATGGCTAGCGCGAATGATATCCATGACGCGGCGAAGACCTCATGGCCTAACTGGGAAATGGTCGCATGTTGAGGAAGGAGGGGTTTAAGATCGAAGGACGAGTTGGGATTTTGCAAAAGATATCAACCGGGTGGAGCAGCGGCAGCAGCAGCTTATTTCAAGTCGGTTTGCACCCAATTGGAAGAAGATGGAGAGAAAATACTGCTGTCTGATTTGAAGCCAAACTTGGGGGAAACCCCATCTATAAAACGCCATCTATCATAGTAGCACACAATATGGTGGCATGCATCCTGCACCCCGCGGCGTTGCTAGGGCAAGGGGCGGATAAAGCCAGAAACAGAAATCTCACGAGGAAACATGGCCGGCTCTATGGGAAAGGGCCGAACATGAAGCCTGAGCAGGGCGGTTGCCGGCTTGGAAAGGCAGGGTTGGACGAAAAAACGAAAAATAAAACACAGTGGATTCCGATGAGACAAAGATGATCCCAAGGGTTGGCACAACAGGGACTCGGCGAGCGTTCACAAGATTTGAATAACCTTTTTTTTCCTTGCGAGACGGACTTATGCAGGCGCGAGGGTCGACCCGATCGGCTCCGGATGAAATGCAAGGCTGCCGAGTCTGTCCCAGATTGCCGGAACAGGAAATTGCGCACAAAGAACACAGAGGAGCAATTTGGTGGGCAGTGAAGAGGGGGACCTTATCTCTTCGTAAACTACCAGAACATATCCCGTCCTGGAGATCGCACTTTACGATGCAATATTTCGTCCTCAGATTGCTGTTGCGAATATATTGCAATATATCCTAAGACTCTTCATACCATCGTTATCTTGCCCCAGGGAGAAGGCGAGATGACGACAACATCGAAACTTGTGCCATTATCCCAGGCCATCTCATCAGGCGCCATCGGCATTGAAGACTCCTGCCCTCAGGCGAAGATTCGGCTTACACAAGCTGATCTCCTACCAGTACAAAACACAAAGCAAACGAAAGACGCCAAACAGAGGCGAGACGGGGTATTCCTTCGGGGTCTGCACGGCGTGATGGTGTACAAACGAGAAGTCTTCCAGGAAGACGATCATATGAAGAGCTCCATGGTTCTACGAGAGCTGCATTCCGTATGAAACAGGAGTCCATAAGTTTTGCATCAAATATCCAAGGCAATCCGAGAACTCGTGCTGGAGTGGATTGGGGAGGTCCGTTTCTAGCGTCAAATTGCAGGCCCGAAAATGGCGCGCATTCTAACCGAAGGCGGAAAGGACCCTTGTTCGGGTGCCTGGTTGGCCTGGTCTGAGCGGCTGGTACCAGCTGATTGGAGCTTGCGCAGCAACGGAAGGATGTACACTGTGTTTGTACTGGCACACCGTGTACCAATCAGCACTCGAGACGGGACGCTGAGGGACGCTGAGAGACGCTGAGAGACGGCGCCTGTCTTGACATGTGCCGTTGCCGTGGCGACCGGGCCAAGTCAACAATCACGGAAACAGCCTCGCTCGCTGGTGCACTCAGCCTACCAAGCTAACCTTGCCTCTCTGTCCTTTAGATACACGATCCTACCCCCGAATTTCGCTGCTCCCTACCAACTGCAAAAAATTACTCCACTACACCATCGCACACTACCTTGCCTTCCCAAAGGAGCTTGCATCTCACACTTCTTCCAAAGAAACTGCTGGTGTATCCCTTCATCTGAACTGCTGAAGAAGATACACTAACACCATCTCAAATTGATCCCATTGACTACCTGATACGACAGACGACGGTCTATTCAAGCATCCACCGTCGACTGGCAATACTCTTCTACTGAGAAAGGCTTTCAAACTCATTTCTCATCGCCTTAACAAGGCACTGAATCCCATCCAAGTTTGATTTGTGTCAATACATCCACTGCAACTGGGCGCAAACACAATCTCAACGTTTTAGCCCGGCAGCCTGGCTTGCGCTGCGAGAGGTAGGAACAAAGGTCCAAATCTGCTTCTCGTGGCCCTCTAGAAAGAACAGGAACGCTGACGGAGCTTGGGGGAGCAAGTTTCGGACCATTAGGTTACCCATTTCGACAATTATACGACAACAACCGACGACAATTATTTTCCCCTTTCCGGACTCGACTATCCCCCACGACAGAGATGCTATCCAATCCCCCGACGACGACAGGTCTCCATTCGGCCGCCATGCCCACCATCGCCCAGCGCCGGCGGCAGCATAGGCGGCAGAACTCGACCCCGTCGGCCTTTGAAACAGTGAAGATCCAGAAGAACCTGCCCCCCAACCACAACAACAGCAACATCAACAACATCAACAGCAACAACGGACGGCCTGCCGGAGGTCATCGCCGCGGTCTTAGCCTCGATACCAGGAGGCAACACATAAGGCAGCGGTCGACGGCTTCGGCGACGACGACGACACCATCACCCGCAGGATCTAGGCAGGACTTCACAACGGTAAGTATGACCACTACTAACACAGGATTAACAGCTACGCAGCATCATGTTCTGCGAGAAGCGCAGC
Organism: Scedosporium dehoogii; assembly: GCA_002812735.1. NCBI lineage: Eukaryota > Fungi > Ascomycota > Sordariomycetes > Microascales > Microascaceae > Scedosporium > Scedosporium dehoogii. Next base: position 83,774 of record PGIR01000099.1, read on the forward strand.
AGCAATGCCTCCAGGTAGGCCCGGGCACACAATATGCCTACGCCATGACTGGAACAACTCAAGCACAGCCAGCAACAGCACCCCCGACCATATCATCCCATGAGGACTTTCTCATGTCGGTCCATGGGAATCCTCATGCTCAGAGATTCGATCCGAACTGCTTCGATCCCAATTCCATCCCCTTTGATCAGTACTTGATCATGCAGAAGAGTCGCGCCAACTTTGAGAATAGCATGGCTGCTTCCAACGAACTCTTCGCCGCCAACAGTGCCCTCTCCACACCCACCTACGTAAACTTCCAGGAAAACCCTGTGCAGGCTCAGGGCTGGACTTCTGAGGGAGAGACAGCCGCTGGTAGGCGGACTATAAGGCGTATCAGCAACGGAATTATGGATCGGGTAGCCAAGTTCGAAAATCTGAACGAGGAAACCCAGAGGGCTTCCACACCTCCACCCCAGAATGTAAACAGTATGTTACCCGACAAGTCCCAGGCTCTGAATGACTGGAGACAGCTAACGAAGGATGCCAGACTGTCTTCCTACACCCCAGACCGAGGCTGCTGCTACACAGGCTCAAGTGAGCCAGGAGCAGCCTAAACCGAATCGTTTTTCCGACGGATATGACGAGTCCATGGAGGAGACTATCAAGCCGACAAGGAGGTCCGCTCAGCACAAGTCGACAGTTTTCGACGAGATGCGCAGGCAGGCCGAGCAACAAGAGCAGCAGCAGCAGCAACAGCAACAACCTCATCAACCACAGCTCCAGAGGATCGCTCCCGCTGGCCCTATCCCCCAACGAGCCAACACCATGCCCGAATACAAGACCACAAATTTCCACGGCATGGCCGTCATCCCCGGCGGCCATGACTTCATGGACATGAACAACTTTAGCCACGAGTTCATGAAGATCCGGAGTGGTTACGACGGCATGAACTTTGGCATGGTTGACGGAATACCAAACATGGCCAACCCTGATCTTTCTCAGCCTAGCCCCTTTGACAACCTCCCTGGTCTCCGACCGCACGACTCCGTATCCCAACCCAACTCCCCCAGTCGATCCCATTCTTCCCGCCGAGCTTCTCCCCACCGTCGAACAGACTCTCTTGCCAGCATCGCCAGTGCCGCGAGCATCGCCGATATCAACATCGAAGAGACTCGCACCGAGACGGGCATCACCATCGAGGATATTGCGACTTACATCCAAGGACCCGACCCCGTCGACAACAAGTGGCTCTGTCTCTACGAAGGCTGCGGCAAGCGCTTCGGCCGCAAGGAGAACATCAAGTCCCACGTCCAGACTCACCTCAACGACCGCCAATATCAGTGCCCCACCTGCAAGAAGTGCTTCGTCCGACAGCACGACCTCAAGCGCCACGCCAAGATCCACACGGGCATTAAGCCGTACCCCTGCGAGTGCGGAAACAGTTTCGCGCGCCACGACGCACTTACCAGACATAGACAAAGAGGCATGTGCATCGGTGCCTTCGACGGCATCGTGCGCAAGGTTGTCAAGCGCGGCAGGCCGAGGAAACACCGCCCCGACATGGAAACGAGGGTCGACAAGGCGTCGCGCACGCGCAAGAAGAACTTATCCATCAGCTCGATGTCGTCGCAGTCCGGTTACTCCGACGCAAGCTCCGCGCCCGGCTCTCCTCGCAACGACTTTGATATGCTGGATAGCAGCGGCTTCGACCTGATGGACGTCGCCATTGACAATTCCACGATCAACGGGGTGCCGCCCATGCTTAGCGGCCCCGCCCCCGGTCAGCACCAGATGGCCACTCTCCCCGCCGCCGACACCTCCGATCTCCAACAATACGCCAACTCCCCCGAGAGCCACCACTCATACGTCTCGCCCGAGGCCATCATGGAAGCCCCGCAAACCCTACCGCCCCACCCTCAATCGCCGGCCAAGAGCATCACGAGCCAATTCAATGAGCCGCCGGAGCTCTCGCAGTCTTCCTCTCCTCCACCCAGTCGTCTCTTCGACGTCGAGCCGAACACGTCCATCACCGACGACTCGAACCTGTCTGCCTTTGTGCCGATTACCTCGGCGGGTCAGAACCTCAACGGTTCGTTGACGGTGGGCATCGGTGAGCAGGACGATGAGATGCTCCTCAAGGCGTTTACCAATGATGAGAGGTTGCTTCCTTTGGATAGGGATCCGTCGATGTTTATGATGAGCAAGTTTGATGAGGAATATGCTGTGAGCATGTTGAATGCAGAGAACGAAATGTTCTTCGGAAGCTGAGAGTGTCCACTGAGGACACTTTTCCGCTCCTCCCATGGCCTACTTTTCTCTTTCGTATGAAATTTCACCGTCATGGTCTCCTTTGCCGCCTTCGACTCTTTTCTCGCAACGCATCTTCCTTAATCTTCATCATACGTGTTTCGAATCTCTACATATCCTTCCATCTCGAACAATCTTTCATCCTCCTTTTCGCTCCGACAACTCCCCCGGTACTGCTCCCGCGATGACGTTACGGCCCCCTTTTTGATGAACGCCCATGTCTACTATCCCCAGCCCCATGTTTTGATTTCGACCCCTACGCGCAAAACCAGGACGAACATAGACTTACCTTTCCTCTTTTTTCGACAACCCGTAATCAGCACCCTCGACTTCGTATTCGACCTTTCGCCCACTCAATTCTCTCGATATTTCCTTGGAGCGGAACGAATTTCCTCCTCTTCATGTTGTCAGAAAACTGTGTATCACTACGAAATTTGTATAACCGTGACCGGAAATGTGGGAGGTTCTCGACTGTTTCTTTTCCTTCCTCCGCCTTTCAACGAGAGTTCTGTTTCGACCCCCCGACTTCTTTTTGCGCCAACTTGGGATTCTTGTTGTCTTTTTTCTTCCTTTTATATGGGACTGGGCTTAAGGGGAAAAAAGGAAGAGGCCAGTGGATTTTGGTTCGGTAGATGGAAACGTTTTAATTGGGGAGGTTCTTCAACTTGGTATTTTTTTTTTTTCGATTTGCTCTTTTTCGTGATGGAGGCGTATGAGAAATTGGATGCGAGGAGCGAGATTCTATTCTTTTTCGGGATTTCGTTTTCCTTCTTTGTCCTTGTTCTTATGTGGCCTTCTGGGGAATTCGGGTAGAGAAATAGAGATATTGGGAATTGCAAATTGGATTTGGATTTGGCAAACATTGTTCTCTGGTGAAAATGTAGAAATCTTCATTGTGACATTAAACATGTATTGTTTTACAGATCCTAGTAAACCTCGTAAAATCAAACTCGTTTCTAACTCTCGCCATGATCTAATTTTTTTTTCCTTCTTTGCTCTAACTCTCCTTGTGCTCCTCTGCCTCCTTGCACTCGAAACGATGCTTCTTCCAATCCTTCTTCTGACACTGCCCCGAACAATACCAAACCTTCAAACACCGAGTGCACCTCTTCAGCTTCTCGCCGGCCTCCAGATCCGACTCCTTCTTCCCACACGCCTTACACCGGATGACGTCGAGCTCCCTAGGCATCAACGGTCCAAAGTCCACCGTGCGCTCAACAAGCGGACACGCGAACGCAGGACTAATAGCCACGCGCACGGCGTACTTGGAAGCGGTCTCGCGCCATCCGGGGAGGTTGAGGAAATGTTCGGGAATCTCGCCCTTGCCGCAGCTGCAGAGAACAGGTCCACCCTTTTCGAGGCTGAGGGGTACGGTGGCGTTGGGAGCTTTGTACTCGCAGGTGGGGAGGTGCTCCCAGGTGCGACACCGCTCGGCGAACGCGGGGAGGGCCTTCTTCCAGGCCTTGAGCTCGTCTTCGTCGACGTCGAGGCTGCAGATCTCCAGGGTCCGGAGGAGGAGTAGGAAGCCCTCGATTTCGGGATTCTTGAGCATTTCAGTCGTCATGGGCATCACGGCAGCGTCGAGGACGACGGAGTTGGAAGCGCAGTCAAGACGTACGGCCGAGACGAAGATGAGCATGTGCACGCCGTCTTCGCCCGGTTGGTTAAGAGCAAACAGGCCGGTTTGGCCGCCTTGAAGCCCCGTAGAGGTCATGAACATGGAGAAAAGTGATTCTTTGAAGTTGACTCTTGTGGAGTTGGTCATTCCTGTCTTCTCGTTCGCCTGCTCCCGTTCGCCTCTTTCCCTGGATGAGAACTGGAAGGATGTCAGGGTCGTAATCCACTTGTTAGCCGCCTCATCCGACACGTCAAGTGCCGGCAAGCTATCGAGATTCAGGGCCGGCAAGTTCAGAGGAACAGGCACTGCGTCCGCGCTCAACGTGGAGGGGAATATCAGATCCGAGAGAGCTGGGGTAACCCCATGGGTAGGGTATTTGGCAAGAACTTCGACGTAACCCGATTTACGCGCGATCCTAGTCCTACTACCCACAGTCGTGACTGTTGTGGGATACTGGATGGTGTAAATCGTTTCGTCCTTCTTCTTGCCAAATACGATGTCAATCGACAAGGGGCTCGACTGTCTGAGAGTGATTGGTGCCTTATCGGTGAGTAGCTGCCTGCCCTTCTCGGAGTGAAGGATTTGGCGAGCAACGACGGTACCGACCTTGTCGTCGGCCACAAACTGGAGCGAAACCGGCTCTTGCCAATCTACTGCCTCATGTGGTTTCGTGGGTGGAGCGGCTTGCTTAACAGGAGGGGTGCGACTGAAGGGGATCGCGTCTGCTGTAGACGTCGGCAGTTCTGGAGTGACGACAAAGCTTGGTCCGGATCCAGCCAGTGTTCCAGACAGTTTTCCTCTTGCAATCGTGATACCGTACATAGTATCGACGACAGGGTGGGGTGAGCCGATAAGTTCGATCTCAACATCGCCGTCGGTGAGGATCGAGGTTGGTACCCAGAATGAGAAGACTGTCTGCTTGGTTGGGCCGGTGCGGACCCTCAGGCTATTCTCTTTGAAGTCCAGTGGATTCGATGAAAGCGATGTTTCCAGAGCGCTAGCATCCAGGACCTGTAGATCCCTGAAGAGATCGAATTTGGATGGGCTGTGAATGACTCGGGCTTCGAACAAGATAGACTTAGTGTCAAGCTCGGCGACCTCGAAGAAATTTTGCGTTTGGCTGTAGTCATCCACGACGACATTGACAGCGGCCACTTCGGGAATGGCTAATGCATTGTCTCCGGACGTGAGAGAAACTGGCTCCACCAGATAAGGCGCTGAATAGATGCCCCTAGCATGAAGCTGAGTAGCAAGTTCTGCAAGTTCTTCTGATATTCCAGCTCGTCTCGCCTCCTTGGGAGCTTCGCCCAATAGCTTGCTGCAAAGATCCGCCGCCGAGAAGTCGGCGTGTCTTGATGCGGCCTGAATAAATGGGGCAAGGAGGCCGATCCTGTATAGCCCATTGGGCCCTCTAGTCCGGAGATTCTCAGAGTGCCGCTGGCCCAGATCGTACATCTTGTGATCGAGTTCCATCAAGAAATCAAAGAGGTGGTTGACCGTCATATTGAGTGGGTTCGGGGATGCTTCGCCCGATATGGCATAATTGTGCTTCCAGGAAAGGCGATAGTAGATCGGACTAGTTTGATTTCCAAGTGCGACTCCATTCTCGACACCTAGCAAGACATCGTCGACAATCGAGGCCGAGCTTGAATTGGTAATGATCTCCGGAGAGCTGAGGCCTAGAAGGAGGCACATGGAATGTGTATCCCCGTAAAGGATATCCTCGAGCGGATTCTCTCTCATCTCGCCCATCCGTATGTTGAACTCTGTGAAAACGGTTGCCCAGGGATGCTTCTTGAGCAATGGCGAAGCAGACGCCAAAGTCAGGAATATGCGCAACCGATTCCCAGTCACATGGACAGCGTCAATCACGTCAAACTCCCTCACAGCGGAGGAGCTGATTTGAAGGGGTCGTGAAGAAGATGCCGTCCGGTAGTGAGACGGGTCTTGGTCGCCCAGGGCAAGACGCTGTAGCGAATCGAGATAGGAATGGGGGTCGGCGTACACGAGGTTGAGGGTCAACGTCTGACCTAACGATTCGGCCAATGCATGCGTCCATTCCGTAAAGCATACCCTCGCCGATGAGAGTGCCTTATTTGACTCATCGTCGGTAATCTGGGGCCGCAGTGGCGATAACTCGGTCAGAGGTGTGAAAGCCGTGGCCAAGTGAAAACCAACAAGGGGGTTTTCCGGAAGGTACAAGCCCTTTGGGCCATTGAAGTAGAGAGGGTTCGGGAGGGTATCGTTAGAAGTAGGGGATAACGTTCCAGTAGCGAAGAAATCTTGAGATGACGACCAGACATCGCGCCTAGCCTGCTGTGATAGGGGCGCGGCCGATGCGACGTATCGGTTTATCTCATCATTTTCCTTTGCCTGGCCGAGATTCGGTGTTTGGATTATCCTTGCCGATTTCGCATTTGCCTCCACGGCGAGGATGACTGAGTTGATGTGGGTTGCTAGGATACCCAACGACGGCTCGTCCTCAAACCGGACGGACTTTGAGTATGGGGTCTCATTCCATGCCGAGATGGACTTGGCCGCGACAGCGAGTTTCTTTAGATGTTGAACAAGTTTGGCGTGTGCCTTTCTACTGACTGAGGAATAACTGAGAATTTGCCAGAGATCCTCTAAGTCGGCGTCTTGGAGCTGTCTTCCCTGATCACGAACAAGAGTCAAGAAAACAGCATTCACAACTGCAGATGTAAGTTAGCATAAGGCCTGGGAGTTAAAATATTTTTTAAGCAGCAGTTGGTATACCTATATCGAGCTCAAATGAGTCAACCAAAGTTATGTGTGCCGTCCTTTGAGCTATAAGATGGTTAGCCTTGGTATTTTTCTAATTGTATAACATGGGCCAGATACTCACGGAATCCCTTTTCATGGTAGGCAGTGTATAAGACATTCTTCAGCTGAGATGACCCTAGAGCCAAAACCTCCACGTTCCCGATGCCCTGAGGCACAGATCTCGTAAGGCTGGCCGCCGGTCTGTGAGAATCTTGGATGTTATTGAAAGTTGGCGGAGAAGCCGGGCTGGATATGTGAGCCGGAGTCGCCATTATTTCAAAATGTGTGGGTGATGAGGGTTGTAGTACGGAACAAATGAATTGAGACCTCAAGGAAAAATGAGGTTGATGAAATGACACTTAAAATATCATGTTTGAGTCTGGGCTCCCTCGCATGATAAGATCACGATGGTACGGCCCACAACAAACGGGCAAGTTCGGGCGGTGTCTAGAATCGTCTGGCGTCACTGGTAGTGGATGGAGGGGTCAGGCTACAGGCGCGGGGTCAGTCTTCCAGCTGGCGCCCTGGCCTGCCTCAGTGCGCGCCAGATTCCAGCCAGCAATTGAGCGCATCGAGTGCGGGGCAAACCCCGCCAGAGCAATGCAAATCTGTGAACAGTGAATTGATAACCACACAAATTCAATTGAGCACTGTGATACACTGTGAGAGTTGGTTCATTTGTTGCCAGTTGCCAACGACTCCAGTCTTTCACCGCCTTGCCTAATTTGGCCGGATTCGAGGCAGAAAAAAGTTACGTTTGTCAACGAGTCAAGCGCTGTCCCGCACCACCCACAGAAACCGCCATCGCTGTCAAGGCAGCATCAGAGCTCGAAAAGGACCATCTTCACCACCATCACATCCATCTCTTTCGTCGATCCGCAATCCACAATGTCTGCAGCTCAACTACTTAACCCCAAGGCCGAATCCAGAGTGCGTCGAATACCCGACTTCGTTCGTCTGCGTCATCGTGCATGGCGTTTTGCTAACGAGCTTTGTTGTAGAGGCGGGGCGAAGCTCTCCAAGTGAACATCAGTGCCGGTGAGGGTCTACAAAATGTCCTCAAGTCCAACCTCGGCCCTCTGGGCACAATAAAAATGTAAGAGAGATAATCTATCTTCCAGTTCCAGTCACCTTGCTAACAATGTCTCGTAGGCTTGTTGATGGCGCCGGTCAGGTATGGCAGGACGAGAAGTGGCGAGAAAGGGGGGGAATATCGCATACTGACAACTTCGACAGATCAAGCTCACAAAGGACGGAAACGTGCTACTCCGAGAGATGCAAATCAAGAATCCGACGGCCGTCATGATTGCGCGAGCAGCCACTGCTCAGGACGATATTTGCGGCGATGGAACAACTTCAGTTGTCTTGCTCGTCGGTGAGCTCCTGAAGCAGGCTGAGAGGCACATTTCCGAAGGGCTGCACCCACGAATCATTACCGATGGTTTCGAGATTGCCAAGAACGAGTCGCTCAAGGTGTGCATCACCATTTTTATATCAACGCCCCCTGACAAGGCCGAAGAAGGCTCACATATTCCTAGTTCCTTGACAAATTCAAGCTTCCTCGAGAAATCGACCGCGAGCTCCTCTGCAACGTCGCTAGGACCGCCCTCGCTACCAAGCTCAACTCAAGCCTTGCCACCAAGCTTACCCCCGATATCGTGGATGCCGTGCTCGCCATCTACCAGGCCCCTGCGAAGCCCGACCTCCACATGATTGAGATTATGAAGATGCAGCACCGGACCGCCTCCGATACTCAACTTATCCGTGGTCTCGCCCTCGACCACGGTGCGCGACATCCCGATATGCCCAAGAGGGCGGAGAACGCCTACATCCTGACCCTTAATGTCAGCTTAGAATACGAGAAGACCGAGATCAACTCCAGCTTCTTCTACTCCAGCGCCGAGCAGAGGGAAAAGCTAGTTGAGAGCGAGCGCCGATTCGTCGATGATAAGCTGAAGAAGATTGTTGACCTGAAGAAGCGCGTGTGTGGCAACGACCCCAAGAAGAACTTTGTCATTATTAACCAGAAGGGTATCGATCCCCTATCCCTTGATGTTCTCGCCAAGAACGGTATCCTCGCCCTCAGGAGAGCCAAGAGGCGGAACATGGAGCGTCTGCAGCTTGTGTGCGGCGGTATCGCGCAAAACAGTGCCGATGATCTTACTCCCGATGTCCTTGGCTGGGCTGGTCTCGTGTATGAGCAGACTCTCGGCGAGGAGAAGTATACCTTTATTGAGGAAGTCAAGGATCCCAAGTCCGTTACCCTCCTCATCAAGGGTCCCAACCAGCACACCATTACTCAAGTTACCGACGCCGTCCGAGATGGATTGAGGAGTGTGTACAACACCATTGTTGATAAGAGCGTCGTCCCCGGTGGTGGTGCGTTCCAGGTGGCATGCGCGGCTCACCTTAAGAGCGACAAGTTTTCCAAGACTGTCAAGGGCAAGGCTAAGTGGGGCGTGGCTGCCTTTGCCGATGCGCTGCTCGTCATTCCCAAGACGTTGGCGGCGAATGCTGGTCATGATATCCAGGATGCCTGTAAGTTATTCTACGATACAACCTCGAACTTCAACCCCTTTCCCGCATGCTAACCCGTCTATCACGAACAGTGGCATCACTCCAAGATGAGTATGCGGATGGCAATGTTGTCGGCCTCGATCTTATTACCGGCGAGCCTATGGACCCCGAGCTTGAAGGTATTTACGACTCCTTCCGGGTGCTAAGGAACTGCATCGCCTCCAGCTCTAGTATTGCCGCCAACCTCTTGCTCTGTGACGAAATACTCAAGGCAAGGCAGATGGGTAGACAAGGCGGCCCAGGTGGCATCGATGCCCCGGGTGATTCTATGTGAGGGAAGGGTAAAAAAATAGTATAGTGAACATTGAAGGTTTCTAGCATTAGGCGCCCATAGGTTAAACCTTGAAATGATACCTAGAGATTGCTTGGGATAGATAACTAAATGCCTCTAGGCTGATGTCTGTGTCTTGGTGAGGTATTCAGCCAAGGTGCTCTAGGCACATGTAGGCCTAATTTAAAATTTCCGAAGCCCTGTCGTGAAATTGTTGGAAGCTGAACTTTGACCTGGCGACGTTGATATGATGGAGTGGGCGTAGTTGCCCCTCCAAACGGCTCCCGATAAGATAAACCCCACCATCGCAAACACAAAAAATTGTTGCCCCACCACGACAAACTCGCCTCTTGAGCAGTCGCAAAACAAAGGCAGCTCAGATATCAGATATGGGAGACTACGACAGCGACTCCGACATAGGGGAATTTACCGAGACGACGACTCTCCTCGGATACGTCTCGAAGGATCCCGCCGATGATTCAATCAGTCGGTTAGGTGGCCAGCCAGTATGTAATTTATTTCCCTCTAAAACCTCCCAATGCGCCCAACATCAATGAACAAGACAGTAACATTTCCCGACCCCGACAGGAATGGATAGATCCCGAGACGCCTCCCTCGGCGGCCCTCGCTCGCTGCGCCGCCTGCGGTGACATGATGTCCCTCCTCCTCCAGCTCAACGGCGAACTCCCCGAGAAATTCCCCGGCCACGAACGGCGGCTCTTCCTCTTCGGCTGTCGCAAGCCCAAGTGTCGCCGGAAAGTAGGTAGCATCCGGGGTCTAAGAAGCGTCCGCGTATCAAAAGAAGCCGCCGAGAAGGCCCGAGCCGAGGCCGAGGCCACAAGGAAGGCTGCGGAGGAGAAGAGGAAGAGGGAGGAGAAGGCGGCGGAAGAGAAGGCAAAGCATCCTGGGTTGGGGGAGACGCTTTTTGGGACGAAGGGACTTGGGGTTGGTGTTGGTGCGAATCCGTTTGCTGCGGGAGGTGGGAATGCGAATCCCTTTTCGAGTGGTGGTGGCGCAGCGGCGAATCCTTTCTCTAGTGCTCCTAAGGGAGCAGCAGCACCCGCTGATGTTGAGAAAGCGGCGGCGGAGCTTCCGAAGACTTTTGCCGAGACTTTGTCGTTGAATAATCCGCAGGCACAGAAACCGCAGTCGCCTCCTCCGGCGCCGGAGCCTTGGCCGACTGAACTACCAGGCGCTTATCCTACGCTCTATCTTGTCGACGTCGACTACGAGACTCTCGACCCGACGCCAACGACCATACCTGCGAACGCCAGGATGGAAATCGACAGCTCCGAGGGTGGCGGCGCCTCTTCGTCTGCCAAGGATGACTTCGAGTCCGCCATGGACGCCACTTTCCAGAAGTTCGCAGATCGCATGGCCCAGAACCCCGAGCAGGTTATCCGGTACGAGTTTGCGGGCGCGCCGCTGCTGTATAGCAAGGATGACGAGGTTTCCAAAGTCCTCGGTGGTCGGTCGGGCATGCCGAGGTGCAAGGGGTGTGGAGGGGAGAGAGTGTTCGAGTTGCAGCTTACGCCGCATGCCATTACGGAACTGGAGGAGGATGACATGAGTTTGGAGGGGATGGATTGGGGGACAATAATTATGGGGGTTTGCGCGAAGGATTGCCAGGCGTATGGGGTTGAGGATGGGGAGGTGGGATATCTAGAGGAATGGATTGGCGTCCAGTGGGAGGAGTTGGTGAAATAAGCGCTTGGGCTGAATCGGCAAGGACTGCAAAACAACTACGACAGACATGACGTTCAAGCCTATGGCGACGAGTTTAAAAGAAACATGAAATGACATAAATTGTAATCGTCAAAAGCCCTTCGTTACTTTTTCATAACGTTCCCTACGTTTTTTATCCCCCTCTAACCAGGCGCCTAAGCCGTCAAAGCATCCTCCCACGACCTCTTAATCACCCTCGAGAACATATCAACGCTAACATCCTCCCTAATCTCCGCCTTCTGAGCCTCGTTATCGGGGTTACTAGGCACCTTGACGTTATCGCCCTCGATCGTCCACTCGCACACCTCGCCGACGAACTTCTTGGTAGCCTCGAGGTTGAGGCCCAACCACGCCTGCAGGTTCGCCAGGCCGACCTCCCTAAAGGCCTGCGAGACGAGGTGGGCGATGCGGTGCCTGATGATGTCCTCGAAGCCGTTGATGTCGGCGATGAGGTCGGCGCAGATGTCGTTGCCGTTGAGAGACGACCAGAACCGCTCGTACTGGGCGCCCTCGAGGGCTGAGTTGAGGTCGCGGAGGGTCGTCACGGCCTCGTCGAGCTCGGAGCTGGCGGCCGTGGAGGGGTTGATGAGGTGGAGGGCGAGGGAGAATTGCGGGGAGGGGAACTGCGTCATGGCTTTGACGAGGATGTTGCTGACGATTTCATCTTTTAGGCGGTCGGGATTGAGCTGGTATCTGCGTATTGGAAAACGCCCCAGGTTAGCTGATATTTTATTCCTTAAAAATGGTCGCAAATTCGGCGCAAAAAAAGAGCCCTCGGCGGTTCTCTAATTCGCTCCCCAAAGCGCAGTTCCGCACAAATTTGGAATTTTTTTACTCACAGCTTCAAGAGTGTCCTGTTGGCATTGCAATCGCAGAATTTCTCCTCACATTGGTCGCCGAGATAAGCCTCCAGCGTACCTACAGCCTCGGGGTTGTACCTCTCGAGGCCGTTGATAATGCTGGAAATGTGTTCGGGCCTCTCCGGGGGATCTTCGCCGTTCATGATTGCGGTCGCGATACAGGGATATTGATATGGGAGTTTGTGGAAGTTTTCTCGACTTGGAGGGATGGTGGGGTTCGCTGGTTGTGGTTGTGCACTGGAAAGACCCGATGGCAGTTTGAGGCTAGTGAGGAGTGCCCAGTGGCTTGGCTGGGGTATCGGATATTTGTAATTCCGGCACAGATTGACTGTGGACGTGAATCACGTGAATTCGCGTGGCTTTCGAGCTCAAGCACCTTCGACATCTGGGAGTCACCACAAACGTCCTGGCTGATGAGCTCTCAATCAGAGGCGGAGGCTGGGCGGGTATTTTAGTTTCATTTCCTCTCCCGAATGCTCATAGAACCTCAAATTCGTTGAACTGCTTGGCCTCTCTACTTAAATGTATCGTTATCCTTGACAAAGGCTCAACCTACCACCGATCCAGCCCGTCTCCACTAAAAGGTTCGCGCAAACATGTCGAGTCCTGCGAAGCGGAGAAAGCTGGATTCTGGAGATAAGAAGTCATCTATACCGTCAAGAGGTTTGGAATACTTCTTTTCCAAACAGAGACAGGGTAATTCCTCATCAAGCGCCGAGGTGACACCCGCCGCCTCATCTGCAACGGCGCAAAGTGATGAAGACTTCGCGCGGAAGCTCCAAGCTGAATTCGACCGGGAAGCCTTGCAATTGTCCCAAAGCAGTAGTAGTGTAGGACTTCAGCAACCTCCTAACGATGGCGCCAACGATGAAGGACCACCCAAACTTCCAGTGGACAGGCTGGATGAAGAGGCGAAATCTGCGCCGAAAAAGGTCGCAAACACTCTGATGCTACAGGCTTCAGGGATCACTGAAGACACCATTTCTTCTACTATTCCCCTTGATGAAAGCCCGTTCACTTTTGACCCCGCCAAGTACCTGCCTCAGCTTCAGGAGAGTTGGGCCGGCCAGGGAGGCGAGGCCTCTTACGCTTTGCTCACAAGGTGCTTCGTCCTCGTCAATGCTACGTCAAGTCGGATTAAAATCGTCGATACATTAGTCAATTTTGTGAGATTGATTATTGAGGGCGACCCTTCCAGTCTTTTGCCTGCAGTATGCTATCTCTACCCTTGACCATCCTTGCATAACCATCATTTTGACCTTGGGTGTCAGGTTTGGCTGGCAACAAACGCGATCTCACCGCCATACATATCTTTAGAGTTAGGTCTTGGAGGATCCGCCATCTCCAAAGCACTTAAACAAGTCTGCGGCTTAGATAACAGGACTCTGAGGAGCATCTACAACAAGTATGGAGATGCCGGGGACGTCGCCTTTGAAGCAAAGAAGAAGCAAAGCTTCACCTTGAGAAAGCCGAAACCACTCACAATCAAGAGTGTCTATCAATCCTTAGTTAAGATCGCCTCGACACAAGGCCAAGGCAGCGCGGAGGGCAAGCAGCGAATTGTGGATCGCCTCCTGCAGGATGCGCGTGGGGGAGAAGAGAGCCGATATATCGTTCGGACGCTCTGCCAGCATGTAAGTTATAGTTTCTTGGGTGTTGTGTACCGTATGCCTTCTGACAACATGCCAGCTGCGTATTGGCGCGGTCAAGACTACGATGCTGATTGCATTGTCTCGAGCCTTCCTCCTCTCGAAGCCATCAAATGCAGATTTTCAAGTTCGGGATCCAAAGGAGATGGGCAAATTGAAGAAAGAAGAGGCGGCGGAGATATGGAGTCGCGGGGAAGAGATAGTGAAGGCGTGTTTCGCCCGGAGACCAAACTACAACGATCTCGTCCCGGCCCTGCTAGAAGTTGGGGTTTGCGAGGAGCTTCTTCTCCGCTGTTGCATCACTCTCCACGTTCCTCTACGGCCTATGTTGGGTAGCATCACGAGAGATCTTTCCGAGATGTTGACCAAGTTACAGGGACGGGACTTTGCGTGCGAGTTCAAGTACGACGGGCAAAGGGCGCAAGTGCATTGTGACAAAATGGGGAAAGTTTCCATCTTTTCGCGACATCTAGAACTGATGACGGACAAGTACCCTGACCTAGTCGCACTGATTCCACAGATACGAGGAGATGGCGTTGACAGCTTCATCATGGAAGGCGAGGTTGTGGCAGTGGACTCTGCGACTGGAGAGCTGAAAAACTTCCAGACGCTAACGAACCGCGCGAGGAAAGACGTCGAGATCGGATCCATCTCAATACAGGTCTGCCTTTTTGCCTTTGATCTTATGTACGTCAATGGCGAGCCCCTACTTAATCGGCCTTTCCGTGAACGGCGAGAGTTGCTCCGCTCCCTATTCATCGAAGTCCCCAATAGGTTCACATGGGTCAAGAGTCTGGATGCGACGTCTCAGAACTCGGAAGCCGTGCTGGAATTCTTCAAGAGTGCGATTGAGAACAAATGCGAAGGGATTATGGTGAAGGTACTTGATAACCTCTCGACACTACCCGATGACGTTGGCACTATGGACGTGGATGTGTCCGAACCCCTGGCGAGCAAGAAGCTTCCTCCTTCGAATGGAAAGAAGAAAGGAAAGGGTAAAGTGCTAGATGAAGAGGAGAAGAAAGCAAAGACACGGCGGAAGCCTGTCCTTGCCACCTACGAGCCCGATAAACGGCTCGACTCGTGGCTCAAGGTGAAGAAGGATTATCACGCCAGTTTCGAAACACTCGACCTCATACCAATCGGCGGCTGGCACGGCCAAGGTCGGAAGGCGAAATGGTGGTCACCTATTCTTCTCGCCGTCCGAAATGACGAGACTGGATCTCTCGAGGCAGTTTGCAAGTGCATGTCCGGATTCACCGACGCCTTCTACAAAGCGAATCGCGAGTTCTACGACGATGGGGAGCTGACCGGCGAGAGAAATAATACAAGTACCCATCGGTCGGGATTTATCGAGTACTCTGGTCCAGAGCCAGATATTTGGTTCGAGCCGCAAGAGGTGTGGGAAACGGCATTTGCGGATATCACTCTGAGTCCAACGTATACTGCGGCGCTTGGACTCATAAGTGATGAGAGGGGTCTGAGTTTGCGATTCCCACGGTTCATGAAGAAGAGGGAGGATAAGGGGATTGAAGAAGCGAGTACGAATGAGTTTCTGGCGGCATTGTACAGAAAGCAGGAGGCGAGACCGCCTGCTGACGCACCGACGCCAGTAGAAGAAGCAGATGATCAAGAATAGAGTTGATCTCCCTCTCAAGTGCCTTGAGACCAAGCTCGTCTAATTATTACACAGCGATACATCTTCCGTTCCCTCTCAAGAAAGCACAATCACTTACAGAACACACTGACACAGCTTATGTTCTGTGACTGACTTCCAAGTTGTGGAAGAAGAGGTTCGTTTAGACCGCTCCTTCCTGGTTGCGACAGTTTTGCCTGTGTATGTGTTATGCATGAAATCTCGGTTCTGGATTCTCAACGTCTCAGGGAAGCTCAAGTGGTCGAGCGGTGACGCACTGCTTACAAACTACTTCCGCAAGGCGCCGGCGTGGAACCCGGTCTGGTCAAACCCTGAGACGGGGAGGAAATTGGGAACTGGGATTGGGAAAGGGAAATTGGGAATTGGGGAGGGAGAAGGGGGAATTATTTTTTTGCTATGTCGATCTTTTATTCTATTAGAGATTCCTTTTTTTTTCTCTTTCCTCCCTGCGAGAGGGATTCTCGAGTCTTTCTTCGGGGCTCTGTTGAGGCTGTGATGATGTCTTGGGGGAGGTGGGAGACGGGACGTGAGGCCTGGAGAGGTTATCGGTTCGAAACAAGTCTTGTGAGTACTTTTTTTTCCCCACCTCGCATATCGCCCTACGACCTTCTTGCCATCACCGGCCTGCATTCATTTTTTGTGCTATTAAGCTGAATATCGTGATTGATCCCATGAACAACAGCCCGTTATAAAACTAGGTTTCACCAGTTAGCTGCGAGACCGCGCGAGGGGTCCAGTGCTGAGATTGCTCACTGCTTTGCGCGAAACAGCTCGCTCCTCTTGGTCAGCGCGAGCCTCGACGAAAAGACGCCTGAGGTTCGGAAGGCTCGCCTGTAAATTTGTCAGACTGTTTTGCACTTGAAATGAGCTATCGGAATCGCAAACCATTTGATGTTCTCCCTTGAGATGTATCTGCTTTATCTGGGCCCAGCTTGATGGCGATGCGACGAGACTCAGACTGACACTGAGGCAGCAAGTCGAGGCCAGGTGGCTTATCGGGGCTTATGTCATCAAAACCACCCTCCTTTCCCGCCATTCAATATCATTGCTCTCCTCGACTGCAAGGAGAATGAATGTGGGGAGCCTAGACCTTGTCCAATATCCAATACAGCGCAACGCCCAAGCTTCAATAAACTTGGGATCTCTCGGAACCCAATCACCGCAATCTTGTCGAAGCAGGCCAGATCACCGAGCCGTCTGCGCCTTGCGAAAATATCTCTCCAGCAATCAAACCGAGCTCGAGCTCTTGAACGACCGGATCACCACCTGCCCCTCCTACCTTAGACACCCAAAGCCCCTTTAAGAACAATGGCAGTAAATCGGATCCAGAAGGCTTTCGCCGTACCTAGGAAGGGCGAAACCTTCGAGCTGAGGGCGGGATTAGTCTCGCAGTATGCCTGGGAACGGAAGGAGTCCATTCAGAAGACCATCATGGCGATGACGCTAGGGAAGGATGTCTCTGCGCTGTTCCCTGATGTGCTGAAGAACATTGCGACGGGTGACCTGGACCAGAAGAAACTCGTCTATCTATACCTGATGTATGTATATCCTACCTGATCCTGAAGCCGCCTCTACCTATCCGCCCCGACTGTTAAATGAATGCTGACCGTTACTCCCTCTCTCGTCTAGGAACTATGCCAAATCACACCCCGATCTCTGTATTCTTGCCGTCAACACTTTCGTCCAAGACGCGGAAGACCCGAACCCCCTTATACGAGCTTTAGCCATACGGACGATGGGATGTATCAGGGTAGATAAGATGGTGGACTACATGGAGGAACCCCTTCGAAAAACATTACGAGACGAGTCGCCCTACGTTCGGAAAACCGCCGCCATCTGCGTCGCCAAGTTGTTCGATCTAAACCCAACCATGTGTATAGAAAACGGGTTCCTGGAAACCCTCCAGGAGCTGATCGGAGACCCTAACCCCATGGTTGTGGCCAACTGCGTTCAGGCACTCTCGGAGATCTACGAAACCGCCCCCGAAACCCGGGCACTCGTCATTACACCCAACACTCTGAAGAAGCTTTTGCTGGCACTTAACGAGTGTACGGAATGGGGAAGGGTAACGCTGTTGACAACCCTCGCATCGTACCCCGCGCGCGACGTGAAGGAGTCGGAGCACATTTGCGAAAGGGTGGCACCGCAGTTCCAACATGTGAACCCCAGCGTCGTCTTGGCTGCCGTGAAGGTTGTATTTATGCATATGAGGATCATTAACGCTGACCTCGTTCGTCAATATCTCAAAAAGATGGCTCCTCCTCTCGGTAAGTTGCTCTTGCATTTGATGGAGGAAGGGCGCCGCCACATGTCTAACATCTACCAGTCACCCTCGTCTCCTCCGCCCCCGAAGTACAATACGTAGCTCTACGAAACATCGACCTCCTTTTGCAGGCCAAGCCCGACATTCTTAGCAAGGAAATGCGAGTCTTTTTCTGCAAATACAACGATCCTCCCTACGTCAAGCTTCAGAAGCTCGAAATCATGGTCAGGATAGCAAACGAGAAGAACTGCGACCAGCTGTTGGCGGAATTGAAGGAGTATGCGCTAGAAGTCGACATGGACTTCGTGCGACGTGCGGTAAAGGCCATTGGACAGGTTGCCATCAAGATCGAGAGTGCCAGCGAGAAGTGTGTGAACACTCTTTTGGATCTTATATCCACCAAGGTCAACTACGTAGTCCAGGAGGTCGTTGTCGTGATCAAGGATATCCTCCGGAAGTATCCAGGATACGAGGGTGTCATTCCTACTCTTTGCAAGTATATCGATGAGCTTGACGAGCCTAATGCTCGTGGCTCGTTGATTTGGATCGTTGGCGAGTATGCGGAGAAGATTAGCAATGCGGATGAGATTCTGTCGAGCTTCGCCGATGGTTTCATGGAGGAGTTTACACAGGTATGTTTCTTTCTTTCTTTTTTTTCCTCCCCCCCTCTTTCCCCCCCCCCCCAGTTTGGTTGGTGAATGAAAGAAACAGCGGCTGACACAACCACGCAGACACAACTACAAATCCTTACAGCAGTTGTCAAGTTGTTCCTCAAGAAGCCTGCAGGCAACCAGGCACTCGTGCAGAAGGTGCTCCAAGCAGCGACGGCTGAGAACGACAACCCCGATATCAGGGACAGGGCATATGTCTACTGGCGCCTTCTGTCTGGCGATCTTGACGTTGCAAAGGTACGTAAATGACGATCTTTAGCCCCTATTTCCCATTTCTTACACCACTAACTCAAACCACTGTAGAATATTGTTCTCTCGCAGAAGCCGGCGATCTCAACTACAATTGCAAGCCTCCCTCCCGCATTACTCGAGCAATTGCTAGGTGAGCTTTCCACACTGGCGTCGGTGTACCACAAGCCTCCCGAGTCCTTCGTCGGCAAGGGTCGTTTTGGCGCAGATGAGATCCAGCGCGCCGCCATCCAGGAGCAACGGCAAAACGCCGCAGAAAACCCCATTGCAGCTTCGGTGGCGGCCGTGGCGTCCAACGGTGCCTCCCAGAACAACGTCGAGAATCTCCTCGATATCGACTTTGACGGCGCGGCGCCGGCTTCGCAAGAACCGAGCAGCAACGCGGGCGGCGCTTCGAGCAGTAGCATGGCGGATATGATGGGCTTGTTCGATGCTCCGGCCGCGGCGTCTTCGTCGCAGCCTGCCGCGGGCGGTGCGAGTGGCGGTATGGCTGATCTGATGAACGGATTCGCGGGGCTTGATTTTGGAGCTAGTACGTCGAGCCAGCCGTTGCCGGCGGCGATGCAGCTTGCTCAGCAGTCTGGTTCGCAGCCGGCGAAGCCACCGGCGCAGCAGAATGACAGCGAGGATCTTTTGGGTCTCTTGTAGATGGCATATAGAGAAAGCGGCAGGAAGAAGGGAGGGGAGACAGGGGGAGAAAAGCGGGAGTCTGGTATGTTTAGAATCCCTGAAGGGTTCGAAACACGGTAGGCAAAGTTGCAATGATTCAAGATTATGAGAGTAAGGGGCCTCAATACCCCTATCCCTAGGCAGCACACATACACATACGTTGCCTAAAGCTGCCTATTTTAAAACTGTTGAAATCTTCAAGCGGAAAATTCTCATAGAGTCGTGGTAATCGTGAATAAAATGCCATTATTTTCGTACAGCTTTCCAGCGCTCATTCCTGTAAAGTCCCCTTTCCTCGTTTCCACTCTCGCCAACACCCCTGACTTTACGCCATCCCATTCGTCGCATTGTCTCTCTGGTACTCTTCGGCGGTCTGACACCTCGCCGTCCAGGCGTGGATCTTTCCGATTTCCTCCTTCAACGCGGCGTTGACTAGGCGATGGCGCTTTAGCGAATTGAGACCAGTGAACTGAGGGGACACGATGAGAGCTTTGAAGGATTGACCACAGCCGCCTGTATGCCTCGTGAAGTAAAACAATGAGTCAGCCCTTTTTTCCTCTTTTTTTCTCTCGAGGAAACTGTTTCTTAAGTGCAGCGAGGGAGGGGTAGCTGCTTTCTTATTTTATGAGGACGAACCGGAGATGTCTGTGACTTCGACATATACGGCGCCGAGGCGCTCGATAAGTGCATCCTTGAGGGATATTTCTGTTACAGAGGGGTCGCCGCCCATTGTTTCTTTGTCTTTTGGAAGGTCGTGAGACAGAGGGTTTTAAGTGTTGATCGTGGGATAAATGTGAAAATGAAAAAAAGATGAGGCAATCGAGTCTTTCTAAATCTTTAGATTGATTAGATATCAAGTGAGCTCCTTCCTCAATAATGGAGAATGAGTACATCAGACAGTGATTTTCATTCAATAAAGACACTGTACATCACACAGTATGACAACATTTCATGAGGAAAGAGCGAACTGCTCTTCCTAAAAATCATGCGAAGTCCAATGCAGGCAGAAGAACAAAGGGCGGCCAAAGTCGACTGCTGATTTGACAGAAAATCAAAAGAAGAAACACGAAATTATTTCCCCAAAGTTCTTTTGGACTTCTTATTTACCGAAGTGAGGAGGAGCAAATGGGGAGAGGTTTAGCTAGGAGCTTGACCTTGGCCAGAAACGCAAACGCTAGAGGCTGGACATCGACGATTGTTTCTCGCACCTCAAGGCCCCACGTTTTCTTCTCTTCTTCGTCTTGTCATCTTCGTACTTTAGGGTTCGGAAGGAATAGCTTACGAGGACAGAAGAACTTGTCAAGAGAGCTTAACTCGAGGCAATTTTCGACAATGGGTTCCAAGGGTCGCGAGTGGAGCGGGATTGAGGTGCGGTCGCCGGCTTTTACGCAGTTGGTCGTCAAGTCCATGAGAGAGCTGTATGTGCGCAATCCGAGTCGTTTCCCCCCCCCCCCCTGCAAGCGTTGTTGAGGCTACATAAAATATCAAAAAGCATTGATCTCTTGGCTAACGTCGTACCCGAAGATTTCCTGAAGAACTGGCTGACAGGACCTGGGACAACGTTGGTCTCCTCCTCGACAACGTCGAGGCCCCGGAAGACCCTCCGACGGCGCCCCTTGTCCTTCTTACAAACGACCTCACGTACGCGGTCGCCGAAGAAGCCATCAGCCTCGGGGTCAGCGTCATCATTAGCTACCGTAAGGAAGACCTTATCTATTTCTTTTCTTCTTCGTCTAGCTTCTACCACTAACAAATCTATTGAAGACCCCATCATCTTCCGCCCCCTCAAGTCCCTAACCTGCGCCGACCCCCAACAAGCAACCCTCCTCCGCCTCGCCAGCAAACGTATAGCAGTCTACTGCCCGCACACGGCCCTCGACGCCAGCCCCCGCGGCATCAACGCCTGGCTCGCCGAAACGGTCGAATACGCCGCCAAGCAAACCGCCGACGCCGGCGAATCCTCCGACCTAACAGCCACGCGCCAAGTCCTCCGCCCCATCGCCACCCGGCCCGAGGGTAACGAAGAGGCGGGCTACGGCATGGCCACGACTCTGAGCAGGGAGGTCCCCGCCGCCAAGATCGTCAAGGGCGTCGGGAGGCTTCTCGGAGGCTTTAGGCATCTGCATCTCGTGCAGCCGGCGGGGCGTGATCTGGCGCACGCGACGGTTACCAAGGTTGCCGTTTGCGCGGGGTCCGGGGCCGATGTGCTGAGGGGATCGGACGCGGAGCTGTGGATCACGGGGGAGATGAGCCATCATGATGCTTTGAGGGCGGCGCAGGAGGGGAGGATCGTGGTGACGACGTATCATAGTAATACGGAGAGGAGGTTCTTGGAACATAGGTTGAGGTCGGCGCTTGAGGAGAAGTTGCAGGAGACGGAGGCGGATGCGGAGGTGTTTGTTAGCCAGGTCGACAAGGATCCGTTTAGGGTCGTTGATATTGAGGCGTTGTAGTTATATTTCGCGTGAAAGTTGTGGGCACAATGTCAGTGCCTCGATGCAGTCCACCGGCAAGGAATAAATTGCATGCCTCCACTTCGCATCCCAATTGGAAGCTCCCAATAATGTGGTGCTTTTGTTGTTCGTTCCCAGGTCTGATCCAATGTCGTTCGTCCGCATTTCATGAGCTACCTTGCGAGCTCGCCGCGCTGCTGCTCTCTTCATCGCTGCCGTTCCACCCGACAATCTCATCGCCCTCCTCTAGCAACTTGCACACATCATCACCGCCCAGTTTCTTCTCCGCCCACACTTGTAGCAACCGCCTCGGCATCTCCCAGGCTTTCCTCGCCTCTTCTACCCTCCCCTCTTCGACGAGGGCGCGGAGCTTTGGAGGCAGCGCAACCACCTCAGCCGCAAGTTGTCGCGTCCTCTCCCGCCGGCGAATCGACTCTTCGTCCAGCGGAACCCCGTCGGCGGGTTTCGGAACCGATTGCCGTAACCTGTCTCGAATCTCTGATGCTTGGGTGTAGATTTGGGCAATCTTGGGATCGAGCATTGAAGCCATGGGCGTAAGAGGATCCATGTTGTCACGCATCTAGCTCCCCTCGGTAGGTCAGCTTCCAGCATTCTCCTGTCCAAGGCTAAGAAAAGGCAAAAAGGAAGAAGAAAGCAAAGACTCACCTTCCGAATCGTCTCTGTCGCCGCAATAAGCTTACTATAATTATCATAAACCAAAGCCTTCTTCTCCGCATCCAACGCCCGTACCTCCCCCAACACCCTCGTATACAACCTCAACAACTCCTCCAGCCCACACTCTGCCAACTTCTTGTCCACCCACGCCTTCGCATCGAACCCTTCCGCGTCGATCTCCGATGGCGGCACTTCGGACGTCTTCGAATCTTCGTTGGGGACGGTGTTGGGCGTCCCGGCCGCGCGTCGGAGGTTGTAGTACTCGCGTAGGGCGGTCCGGTTGCGCTTCGAGGAGGCGGCGGAGGCTTGGTTCGGCGGGGGAGGGGTGTGTGGCGGTTGGGGGGACGCGAGGGGACCCGGGTGGAGGGAGTCGATGGAGGGGCGGGCGGAGGTTGATGTTGGGGTGTTCATGCCAGAGTGGGTGCGGCGGAGGGGGGTGGAGGGGTCTCGAGGGGAGGCGATTGTGGACATGGCGGGTGGTATCTGAGGAAGAAGTAGGGTCGAGTTTTGGAGACGGAGATGGAGAGTCAAAGGGTTGAGGGTGTGGCTGTCGGAAGGAGTGGAACTGAGGTTGACGTATTCGTGGGTTGGAGCTGACGAGAGCTTCGAGATTCTTCAAGGGAGTTTAGAAGTTAGGGGAGCTTGGCTGGCAGCGGGCGGCGCCTGTTAGTATTGGCGGTGGTTACATGTAACAGCAGCCCAGATCGGTGGATCCCCAAGGTTGCAGTGCCCATTAGTGGCACTGGTGCCCCTGAAGAACAAACACTAAATGCACTAATTCTACCAAGACCCACTGAGACCCACTGAGAACATCAATTAATGCTCACTCAGTCCTTTCAGCCTCAGCTTCTTCTCACCTCAGCTCAACATCAGACTCGAGGCTCCCAGCTTCATCACATTTCCACCATCTTCATCACCACAGCAGCTAAAAACGAAGAGAAAAATCCAGAAAAAAATAAAAAGAAAATAAAGAGACCATGTCCCTCCCAGCTCAACTAACAGCCTCCCTCCAATCCACCTCCTTCCCTCTCCCCTCCCCAACCCTAATATCAACTCTCCTCGCCTCCCACCCCCAACCCACCCTCCCCCGCCTCCTCGCCCAAACAAAATCCCACCTCCTAACCTCCAACCTAACAACCCCATCCCTCCTCGACCCCTCAGTCCCCATCTTCCCCGCGCCCCTCCTCTCCCCAGAAACCCGCGAAGCCCGCCTCCCCCACGACGTCCCCGCCCAAATCATCGACATCGAGGACCTGTCTCGCTCGCGCTGGGAACAGGTCGAGGAGCTTGAGCGTATCGAACGCGGCGAGATGACGAAGGGCAGGGCTGTTGTTAGGGTGGATGATCAAGCTGCGGACGAAGGCGGGGAAGGGGATGCGAGGACTGCGGTCGCCAAGGCGAAGAGGAATGCTACGCATAGGGTGGTGCTGCAGGATCGTTCGGGACGGAAAGTTTTTGGGCTGGAACTTACGAGGATGGAGAGGTTGGGTATTGGCGTTACGAGGATTGGGGAAAAGGTCGTCGTGAGGAAGGGGGCTGTTATTGCGAGGGGGAGTATTTTGCTCGAGCCGGGAACTTGTACGTTTTTGGGGGGCTATATCGAGAGTGAGGAGAAGAAGTGGGTTGGGGAGCGGTTGAAGGTGTTGAGGGAGGCTGTTGATGCGACGGATACCCGGTGATGGTGCCGCACGATAGGCCAGGCCATACTACGACAATGACGACGTCCACGAGCAGCGATTTACCACAGAGAACTGCCCAGGGGAAGATCCAAATAGAGCAATGGAGCAATCACAACATCGAAGTCCATCACGAAACAAAGTTACAAGGAATGTCCATTTTTATTTATTTGCCAAAGCTCAGAGCAGTATCTTTTCAGCTCTTTTTCATCCTTTCATAGCAGCTTCCACAATCTCGCCCAAAGAATTCCACCCATCACTAGCCCAGGGCGCCACGAAAATGGCAGCCTGCGCATCGGCCGCCTTACCCGTGCCAGCATACGCCTTGGCCAAATCGCCCGCATCGAGACTACCTCTAGGCGGGATGCCCGCCAGCGCAACCTTGACAGCCATCTCAGCCGGGTATTCGGCGCCAGAAACCGTAGCGAGAGAGGTCCAGCCGTGCGGGAGATGGGGGTACAGCATGATGTCCGTCTGGATCTCCGTGAGAACATCTTCCTCGGTCCTATCCTCTGGCATCATTCGGATGCACTTGAGCACCGTGCCGATCCGGGAATGGTCCGCATCCTTGACCTTGTCGCTCGTGCGAAGCGAATGAAGCTCGGATACCACTGCTTCGAGGCTCTCGTCGTCGTCGTCCAAGAGCGCAATGACGCCCAGCAAAAGGACCGATTGGATGTGATCCGGCTGCTCCTCGATGACGGCAAACAGAACCTCTCTCGCCTTCTCTCGGGACTCTTCGGAGCCCGTGGCCCAGAGCACCTGAGCAAGCAAGCACACGGCATCCGCATCTCCGTCGCATTCCTCGAGGCCCGATTCAAAGTACGAGATCGACTCGACAATGTCCCCTTTGAAATACTGAGCGAGACCGACGGTAAGGTGGGCCGACAATCTGCCCTTCTTGCGCTGTTCTTTGTCTAATTCATTCTCCGCCTCGTCGCTCGTCAGGCTCAACGCCATGTCACCGCATTCCACGGCATCATCGTACCGACCCGTTGCGAGGTAGGATCTCGCAAGGTCGACCTTGGCTAGCGCGAAGCGACCTAGAGCCTCGGGCGATTCAGATTCTTCGTACTCGGCTTCTAGGATGCCGCAAATATCCTCCAAGGTCCTGAGAGTCTTGGAATGGTCGTGGATTCGTTCCTGGAAGAGGGTCCTCAAATGGCGGTACGCCAAGTCTCGGGGGGACATTGCCTCGGATTGGGATAGCGCATAAAGTGGTTGAAGTAGGTCGATAATTCCCATCTTAGCAGGGGATGTGACAATATGATCGAATATCGACGCCGAGTACTGGTGGCGGATAGCAACTGTAGAAGAATCTGAAATCTCCATGGCATGCGTAAAGAGGCCTCGAGCTTCGTGCGGGTCTCCAAAAAGTAGAGCTACGAAGCCCTGTCCAAGCCAGGCATAGGCGTACTCGGGGTCATTCGACTGGGCTCTTGTAAATGCTTCGTTCGCAAGTTGCGCGTCATTCTGGAGGAGAGCCAACGTTGCGAGGTTGGTCCATGCGATAGGGTTGCGCTCGTCAATGTGAAGGCTCCGGACAAAGGCGTGTTGGGACACTTCGGGGTTGATCTGGCTGGTCACCACGCCGAGAGAATTCCAAAACTCGGAGTTGCCAGGCTCCAGCTCGATGGCCCTCTTGAATGCTCGGATGGCGGCACGCAGGTACTGGCTCGACTTTTTCTTCTTCTTTCCCTTCAAAGAGAGGCAAGTATGAGCCTGGTATTCCGCCCAACCAAGGTTATAATAGGCCACAGCTTGTGCATGGATATCGTTAGAGGTGACATGAATAGCGAGCTTGAAACAGAGAATCGTGCCGTGGAGACACTTGGATAGTATCTCTCCATTCAGCTCGCCACTTGGGAAGATGCTCTCGGCCTCTGCAACGGTCGGCTGAATTTTGTCAATATCCGCAAGCACATCGGCGTGGGACTCTATGTCGGCACCTTGCAGAAGCTGATGCACAGTGTTGACAGGGAACTCCTCAATCCGACTGCGAACCGAGACATAAACTGAGCAGGCGTCTCCAAGGACTTTCCAGTAGTTGAAAGCCTGAGAAACAAGGGCATTTGTTTCAACGGCAAGTTCAATCACATCCGTCGCCAGCTGGACAGCCTTGCCGAAGAATCCCTTGACAATGCAATCCCTGGCATTCTCAATCATAGTCTGCATCAGGGCCAGAATAACTCCTTCCTCACTGGGGCGGCCGCTATGCACTTCCGTGTACAGGGCAACAGCTTCATCGAATTCACCAAGTTCCCGCTTGATGTTAGCAAGCATATACTTGGTAAACCAAGCATCTCCCAGAACTTCGGAAGACGCAGTCTCCTCGAGAGTTTGGGCATGCAGGACCGCCTTCGTAGCCGCGATATAGCGACCCGAACTGTAGTAGCTCTCGCCCAGTCCCACCCACGAGTGGTAGTCTTCGGGTGATATCCGAAGAGCAGCCTGGAAAGAGACAATTGCATCGCGATATTCCGATTTATTCATGAGGGCAACTCCGAGGGCCGAATGAGGCCACGATATTCCCTTCCTCTTGGATCCGGGAGGTGGTTTGACCTTGCCGGAATCAACGACTCGTCGTGCCACTACTTCGACCCGATCCCAATCCCCCTCGTCGGCGAAGGATCGCGCAAGTCTCTCAGCTGCCTCCACTTCAGATGAAGACAGTTCGACGGCCTTTTGGAAGCAGCGCTTCGCTCTCTTTTTGTCCTTCGCATAGTCAGCATAGAACTTACCCA
Source organism: Scedosporium dehoogii (assembly GCA_002812735.1). Lineage (NCBI taxonomy): Eukaryota > Fungi > Ascomycota > Sordariomycetes > Microascales > Microascaceae > Scedosporium > Scedosporium dehoogii. The sequence goes on from PGIR01000099.1 coordinate 110,604, forward strand.
GGCTGGTGTAGGCCGGAGCAAGATTAAGGTTATTCTTCAGAGCACCCAAGAAGTAAGCATAGGCGCCATTGCGGTCCCTTCGGGCAGCTTTCGATTTGTCGAGGTTCCAGATGCAACATCCAAGCCTATACTGTGTGAGGGCAAGAAGTTCTTTGTTAACTTTAGAGCTCTTCTTCTTCTCCAATAGGGCAACGCATCGCTCTAGCTCTTCCTTGCCAGCGGCATAATCCCCCGCGAGTGCCCTGACCCAAGCAGCCTCGGTCCGAACCCGGAGATTTGAAGCATCACGCTCGAGTGCTCGCGTCAAGAAGTCGACTGCTTTAGGATATTCCTCCTCTTCTTCGTAGATCAGACCCACACCAATCATCGCCGGAGTCGAGGTAGGGTCATGGTCTAGCACCTTATTGAACAGGGACATTGCCTCTTCATGATGTCTAGGAGATTGGTAAAAGACTAGAGACGTTCCAAGGTATAGGGAATATGCATCGATAGTGTTCCGGAAAGAGAATCCCGATTTTACTCGCTCCTGGTTGACGTAAACTAGGGCCTTGCGCATCAACTCTACCGTGCTTTCGTGTTCCTCGAGGTGCTGATAGTACTCTCCCATAAGGCGATACGCAAGCAGCGAGTTTGCAGTTGTGATCCCGTCGGTCATCATGAGAAGTCGGTCTTCGTCAGTGACTGGGACAAACGACGTAGGAGCGCCACCATCAGAGTCATCCTCACTAGTCTCTTCCTCGGACTCGACAAGGTCAGCAGCAACTTGCGGCTTGGGTGCAGCGGGGAACGGGGAAATGGAGCTCGTCAAAAAACCGGTGATGACTTTGTAGACATCGCTGTCAGGGAAGAACGAGCAATATTCTCTGAGAATGTTGACGTCCCAGTCGGCGATGTCCTTGTAATCCTTCCAGTCAATAGCAATATCCCACGCAAACTTCAGGGGGTGCTTAATGATGACCATGTCGTTGGCGAGTTGGACGACAGTGTCACGAATAGCCGTCTTCTCATCTCCAGGTGGAGTCACGACAAGGCGATCGTAACAGTGTCGCAGTAATTTTTCCTCGTAAAGACGACGAAGCTCGTCATCGGTTACCCAGTTGATAAGTTGCCGATAGATGTGTTCGAGTTTGCTCTCGGTTAGGACCTCCCTCTTGACTTCCACCGTCACGTCGTTCAGTCTCGCACCGATCCTCGTCCTCCGCTCTCCGATCAACGTGTTGATTCGTTTCCTTTCATCCTCCTCCGTGATGGTGGCCATTTTCTCATACGTGTGGGCGGGACGGGGAACGTGGCCCTCGATAGCCTCGTATACAGGGCTTTCGGGTGTCGTGAGAGCCACGGCATCGACATATTGCCTCCGATCACCATTCTCATTGGCGAACTCGATAAACTTGTTGATGGCGTCTCGACATTTCGGCAGCTCATTGACCTGGCTGTAGATCTCCGCCAGCTTAATGGCGGCGTCCCGATAAGCTGACAACTTCTTTCTGTCCTGTGCTTCAAAGAGTTTTATCAGGCCCTGCCATGCCTGAGGGGACTGTGGTTGAATCTTGGCGGCATCTAAGTAGGCCCTTTCCGCAGCATCCAGCTGCTGTCTTTTCTCCAGCGAGAAACCCAAGAAAATATGACTGTATTTTTATGTTAGTTAAGACATTCGGGGATGAGGAAAATTGCCTTACCCTAAGTAATTCTTTGAGTCCTTTTGGATGAGGGCCCGAGATAGCTCGATGGCATCGTCAAACTGATTCTTCTTGACCGCATCACCAATGGCCTTCAATTGGGCCTTGACGGACGACATGGTGTATGGAGGGAGTAGTAGTCCCAGTCCACAATGTTTAACCTTGGACTATGTATGCCCTGTCGAAGTTCACCGAGCTAAAGAGAAAGAGAGATCGGGTTGAAAGTGGTAATTTTGAAACCTCAGGCCGTAGAGTGTGTGGGCTGGGATGGAGCTTGAAGGATTGGAGGGGTAGTTTGGTAAATTTATGAGTATGCTTGAAGGGAGAAGGAGTGGAAGAGGGAGAGAAGCAGAGGAGTCCTTTGATCCATTGAAGAAGAAAAAAAGTATGTTCGCCCTTATGGTTATGATTCTCCGTGTTAGATGAGTCGGCCCCCCTTGGTGAGACTGTGATGATGCTGCGATGCTGCCTTGGTCACCTCTTTCTTGCTGATGTTGTGTGAATCGTCCAAAGAGGATGATGCTGTTTGGGGAAGGCGGGAAATGATTAAGCGAGTCTTATCCGACAAGCTGAGAGACATAATGAAATTGTTACCAAAATGGGCCTGCATCTGTGTCCTTGACTCGATTTTGTGCCCAAGCAAACGTCGACTCTTTTGGAAGAGAGTACTCAAATAGGAAATTTATTTTAATATTGAACAAGATGAGCTCACTGCGTCTTCGAGTCCTAGCTCACTGCAATTGCAGAAATAGAATTGGCCTGCCTCAATCCTAGCCCACTAATTCGACCAAGCTTCAGCCCCAAAGCAATTGTTTGCTTGGGGAATGAGCTGCCATTCGTGATGGTCCAGGTGAAGTGCCATCCTGCGGTCCCGATCCACAGAACAAATGCTCGGTGTACCGAGTGTATGTCGAAGTCCTCATCCGCCTCATCTTCTCACCAGCCATGAAGTACTGGATGAATGCATTGCATGTACGCGAAGCTGTCCATCCACTGACGCCCACGAGTAGTAAGAAGTACTAATGAGACATCCAAGCTGAGGTAAGCTTTTCTCGTTCTCGTACTCGGGATCGATTCGGGGCCGTCGGGTTCTGATCCGCGCGAAGGTGGTAATTGCGGACAACTTGGGGTTTGGCGGGGTCTTTTACTGGCCAAAACAAGCTGTCGACTCCACTAGACAGGTGACCACACCAGCTGTCGGTCAAGCATTGCTCAACGTCATCCAGCTGTTCCGCCCCAAGAAGTACAGTACTGAGTACCTTCCCTCCCTACCTAAATGCCTGCTAGATCCGCCCTTCACCGTCCATCAATCTCTCCTCCACCCCTCACGAGGTCTCGTCGCTTGGCATCTAGTCTCATGTGTTGTTGTCCTGAGAGTTCCTTGCTAAATACTATTCGCTCGGTGTCGCTGGTTGCCTTCGTTCCTCTCTCCACAGTCGTTACCTATCTCTCCCTTAGCCCCTGCTAAGCTACCCAGCCTGTGAATAGAAGATGGCCAACTCCTCCTTCCGTCTAACGATTGAGGACGGACAGTTTCGAGACGCTCATGGCCGCCAAGTCGTTCTGCGCGGCATCAACTGCGCCGCCGATGCTAAATTTCCAAGCACCCCCGATCAGACGTCTTATGTCGGCGACGACTTCTTCGAGGGCGACAACGTCAAGTTCCATGCTCGGCCGTTCCCCCTTTCCGAGGCACACGAACACTTTTCGCGCCTAAGACGTTACGGTTATAATTCGCTACGATATATATTCACGTGGGAGGCGATCGAGGCGGCGGGACCTGGGAAATACGATGAGGAGTGGATTCAACACACGATCGAGGTGTTGAGGGTAGCAGGCTCTTATGGCTTTTACGTTTTCCTAGACCCTCACCAGGATGTTGTAAGTTTTGTGTAAAATTTCGAAGGAGCACTGGTTGCATCGTTATGGCCTTCATTTTACCGGGTCAGCTAATGTTTTTCGTGTAGTGGTCTCGATTCTGCGGAGGGTCTGGTGCCCCGATGTGGACAATCTACGCTTGCGGGCTGAACCCTCAGAGTTTCGCAGCGACCGAAGCCGCCATCGTCCACAACATATACCCCGAACCCGACGAATTCCCCAAGATGATTTGGTCGACGAACTACTTCCGACTCGCCGCCGTTACGATATTCACGCTCTTTTTCGGCGGTAGGGACTTTGCGCCCAAGTGCATAATTAATGGCATGAATATCCAGGACTATCTCCAGTCCCATTTTATAAATGCTTGCGCGCATCTAGCGCGACGAATCCACGAGGCTGGTGATCTCGAGGATGTTGTAGTAGTAGGATGGGAGAGTATGAATGAGCCGAACCGAGGCCTCGTGGGATACGCCGACTTGAATGTGATCCCCAAGGAGCAGAAACTGAAGAAGGGTACCTGTCCCACGATCTGGCAATGTCTTCTCACGGGGTCGGGAAGGGCGTGCGAAGTTGAGACGTGGGATATGGGTGGCCTAGGCCCATACAAGGTCGGCACGACCTTGATTGATCCCCATGGTGAGAAAGCCTGGCTACCAGCCGATTACGACGATTCGAGGTATGGATATAAGAGGGACGAGGGGTGGCAGTTGGGAGAATGTATTTGGGCGCAGCACGGGGTCTGGGATCCCGAAACTGATACCCTTTTACAAAAGGACTACTTTTCTAAGAACCCGCGAACGGGCGACGTGATTGATTACCCCAACTTTACCAACACTTACTTTATGGACCTTTACCGCAGATGGAGAGACGCCATCCGGACCCATCACAAGGACTCACTTCTCCTTATGCAATATCCGACTCTTGAGCTACCGCCAGAGATTGCTGGTACCGAGGACGACGATCCGAAGATGGCATATGCCCCTCACTTCTACGATGGCATCACCCTCATGACTAAAAAATGGAACCGGACGTGGAACGTGGACGTCGTCGGGGTACTACGTGGGAGGTATCTCCATCCCGTCTTCGCCATCAAGGTCGGCGAGGCTGCTATCCGGAACTCCTTTAAGGACCAGCTTGCCTCGCTGAGGCAGGAGGGCAAGGACAGAGTTGGGAACCACCCTTGCGTACTTACGGAATTTGGCATTCCCTACGATATGGATGAAAAGAAAGCGTACGAAACAGGCGACTATTCGAGCCAGTCTGCAGCACTGGATGCGAATTATTACGGAGTCGAAGGCGCGCTCATGGAGGGTACTTTCCTCTGGGTGTACGTGGCTTGTAACACCCACAAGAGAGGAGATCAGTGGAACGGCGAGGATCTCTCCATCCACTCCCTTAATGACAAACCAGCACCGATCTCGGCAGTTCCCAAGTCAATTGGTAGTGCCTCTACGCTAGTGAAAGACCGTGCTTCTCTCGACGTCGCCGACGAGATGACCGTCACGCCCGATAATCTCAGGCAGGTCCTCTCGACGCCGTCGATCTCGTCCGAGCCGGGCAAGGCGCCGGAGACGGCAGACACGCCTGGCTACCGGGCCGCGGAAGCCTTCATCCGCCCCTCGCCCATCTACATTAGTGGTCTCGTGAAAGAGTACGGTTTCGATCTCCGTTCCTGCACTTTCAGCCTCAAGGTCGAGGCGGAGGCTTCGACGAGCCACGACGCCCCCACGGTCATATTCTTGCCGGAATTCCACTATCCGTCCGAGTCGTGCACGGTGGAAGTGTCGTCTGGGAAGTGGGAAATTAACTCGGAGGACCCGCATTGTCCGTACTTGCAGAGGTTGCTCTGGTGGCATGCCGAGGGAACGCAGTCTCTTAAAGTTCAGGGCCTCGTGAGGAAGCATAATGTGGTTGAGGGCACGGCTGAGGAGGAGGGATATTTGGAGCAGTGCTATCAAACGTATGGGTTCGGCCCGAATGGGAACTGCTCGGTGATGTGAAAGAGTAGTTGGTATGTGCATGGGTTTTCTGTTACTTTTTTTTTCTTTTTTCTCTTTCTTTCCCTCTTTTCCTTTTTGGACTTTTGCTGGCACGGATATACATGATCGCATGGCGCAGGGCGTTTTTTGTTGGGTTTCATTCATACTGCAAGCATTATTTGCCCTCGGCCTGGCGGATAAGTCGAAGTTTGTCATATACGTCTTTTTAATGTTGACATTTAGAGAATATACTTTCTGGCATCCTTCTTTCATCGTCCATCTTGATTACCTTTCTTCAGCTTCCCACCAATGGACCTGTATGTTTCTCGGTGGCTAACTCCAGAAGTGGGTCCTTACCCAAGCTCCCCGACTAGAGTAGAAGGTGTCTTGGATTGATTTATTTCCTAGCTTGCACTGCGGACAACTATGTTTCACTCCATGAAGATTAGACTCGGACTTGATGGGCTGTGCCTTATCGGGGAGAAGAGCGGACTTGGAGTCTCAGGTTGCGCTTATTCTTTCATTGGTCGGCTTTCCTCTCAGACGGGCGCGGGTAGTTTTGTGGTCTTTAACATATAACAAAATGTCCCTGTATCAGGCTTCGTGCCGAGCCTCAATCCTATGCACTGCCGCTGGGCTTTGTGAATTAGGCGCATTTTCGGGGGTCCGGGGAATAGCAAGCTGGTTGAGATGTCATTAATCGGTGTGGTTGATGGTCCAAGAATCATCCTTTTGTGCATGGCATCCTTGTCAGGGTCTGGGCTGGACAGTGACAAGACCTGGGCTTGACACGAGTTCTTCCAGTTACGAGCTGGCGGTGATGCGATCAATCCCAGGAATCAATCGATCCATCAAGGGAATCGGTGGGGGGAGTCGTCTGGGCCTGGTTCTGCAGCAACCTCTGCAGCAACCTCTGCAGCAACCCGTATTTATTCGCTAAAACGTGCAGCTATGGGCGCTAAAACGCCAAGTATCGTGGCGGGCCATTGGCCTGCTGGATCCCCACCCTCGGCCGGATAAATAATAGTCCAGCTGCGCCTTGAAGGTTGAAACCCAAACGGAGACCAAGTCTTACGAATCCGGGAGCACAGATCAACGGAACCAGACAACGGCGGGTCTCTTTGTACCGCCGTCGAGTGAGGCAGGGACCCCAAGTGCCAAGTGCGAAGTGCGAAATGCGAAGTACATGTACCCATGTCCCACACTCGGGTTCCGCCTAGTCAACAAGATCGAACCAACCGCGTGAAAGAGAAAGGCGAAAGGGAAGGCGAAAGCAGCGTCCCAATTCCCGCTTCGGTTTCCCCATCCAGCGGGTCTCCGCTCCACAGCCCAACCCCAAGACTTTCTTTCAATCGCCCTCGACTCTTTGAAACTCCTTTGACTGTTGGACATCTGCGAGATATTATCTCTTCTCCCAATCCTTCCTCCTTAATAATACCCTCTTCATTGCCGGCGATCATGGCTTTAGCCCCAGCTAGTATTCTATTCTTGTCCACTTAGCTGATTAATCCCCTGTATTATATATTAACCCATACATAATACTTCATACGCGGCCCGTTTTATGTTTCGGCCAGCGTTCGTGAGCCATCCAACCCCTGGTCTAGCCTGGTCTAGCCTGATCAGCTTCCCGCGGGAAGGGAGCTTTCGACTGCTACCCAACCATATTTCCAAACGATAGGGAGCATCATCGAACCCCATTGCTATCCACAATCCGACCGTTGCTTCATACTGTGCTACTCTTGATTCTTCCGACCTCGCATTGCTTCAAGGGAAGGCTAAGCTCTGCCTGAGCTTGCCCCCAGTATCTCCTACGACGTATCTAGCGTATCAGTTTTTCCTCATCTACTCCTTGCCACGTCCACGATGTATCAGAATGGCCAAAGGGACCCCTCGCGGCCCTTCCAGGTCCCTCCTCCGCCGCCGCCCATGTCGCCTCCCATCCGACAACCCCTAGGCAACATAATGGCCATCCCCCCTCCTCCGCCCCGATACCCATCGGCGACCCAACCCGCGAACGGCGTAATGCTCCCGCCTCCCCCCGGGCCTCCTCCCAACTCGAACCCGCCATGGCAGAACGTGCTCTCCAGAATGTACGACGGCCGCGCGGGCCTCAACATACCTCCCCCGCCCGGCGGCCAAGTCCAGGCTTATAACCCGCGCCTCCACGGCACCATCCCCGCCGGCTCGACCATATCCACAATCCCCCCTCCGCCGCCCCCGAGCGAACAAATGTCCGCAACGTACATACCCACGGGAGACACCTGGGGCGAAGGCGTAGGCATTCCCGCCTTGGGCTTCGACGATCCGAAGCCATTGTGGGTTATGCCCCCTCCCCCGAACGGCGCCGACACCGCCAACTCGACGCCCCTCGACGAATCCATCAGCCGCGACAGGCTCTACGCCAACGCCATGCAGGGCGCTCGCGGCGTGTCTAACGCATCCACCGCCACCACGACCTCGACGGCCTCGTCCACGAGCATACCCCCCGAGCTGGCTGCGCAGTGGCCCCTTGACCGCGTTCTCGCCTGGCTTCAGGCGAACAATTTCTCGAGGGATTGGCAGGAGACGTTCAAGGCGCTGAACCTCTACGGTATTCAGTTCCTCGAGCTGAGCAGCGTGCGCACGGGGAGGGGAAACTCTGGCATGATGCACCAGCATGTGTATCCTAGGCTCGCTGCGCAGTGCACGCAGAGTGGTACGGGGTGGGATCAGCCTGCCGAGCGCGAGGAAGGGAAGCGTATGCGGAGGCTGATTAGGACGATTGTGAGGGGGGAGCAGCATGATCTGTCCAAGATGGGACCTGGCGCGGATGTTGAATCACCCAATGTAAGAACGCTGCACGTCTCTACCCTATATATTTTGGCTACTAACTTTCCGGGTCTATAGACACCTCTCAATCCTCCCGGACCTGGATTTTCGGCTCGGCGATATTCACAAGTCCGCCAACTACCAACCCTTAACAATAACGCCATGAGCTCCGAGCCTCACCACCGCTCCGTTCTGAAACACATCGACGTAGAAGGAGGTCGACGACAGAGCCCCATTGGGGATTCTGGCGAACCCGGCTTCACCGTAAAGTCAAGGCCGGAGAGTCCAAGAGCCAGCCCAAGCCTTGCGGGACAGGAGCTCTTCCTGCCGCCTTCCTCGGGGCAATTATCGGCGTCGCCTCACTCCGCCAAGTTTGGTCACCGCTCTCGAGACAGTACGGATTCGGCCTCTTCCAACGCCGCCATCTACGGTAGTGGCGTCCCCGCCGGAGCCAGTCGACTCAACATTAGCGATATGATCATGACAGGGCGGCCCGGCGAGAGGCAACGGCTGTCGCCGCAGGACACAACTCCGAACTCGGATCCCCCTTCAGCAAAGGACGGGCCACGACTCCTTAGTTTCCTGTCGCGGAAGAAGCGTCAAGAGGGCATCTCCCCGGATGGGACGGAATCTCCTACGTCTCCCGGCGGGACATTGAAGGTGACCTCTTCCCAATCCACGAGCGACTTGGCAGCGGCGGAAAAGTCACGTTCCGCGTCCCAATTCATGACGCACTTCAAATCCAAGAAGCACCCTTCGGCCCGGAACTACGTGCTTGCTACGATGGACTGCTGGAACTACCGGATGTGCGATGTTACGGATCTGGAAACCCCGAGCGAGCTACGGCATGTCATTTGCGGTAATCTAGGTATCGTCGATTTCGAGAACACGGAAATCTACATCACGGAGCTGGGCAGGGCTGAGCACGATGAGCCGCTTGACGATCAGAAGTTACTCGCGACTCACAAGAAGTTGAAGGCGGAGGTGCCGGGCGGTTTAAAATTCCTCGTTCGACGTATAGGGCCGGATAACTCGAGGCTTAGTCCCGCGGCGTCCACGGCCGCTACGGGCTATTTGTCTCCTGGATTATTACCTCCCGGCATGACCGTCGACGAGGATACATATGCCAGGCTCAGCGGCGGACGGCCCAGGTCATCCTCTACGCCGCCGTCGTCTCGGCAGAAGAGCATGACGGAGGATACGATAGACGAGGCGTCGCTGAGGGAAGAGTCGAGGGCCTACAAGGCCACGCTGGAGAAGAAGCAGCGTGAATACCTCGCCAGCAGGAAGCACGCCGCGCAGAAGGAATCACCTGTGGCAGAAGCCGCGCAGTACGGGTCGATTGTGCGCAAGACGGAGATCAACTTTGATCAGCCCAGATCGTCGCCGTACGAGGACAAGAAGCCCGATCATCTGTTCCCCGTGCGTAAGCCCCCTGCACCTCCCAGCGAACCCACGGTTACCGTCCTCAAGGCCGATTCCCTCCGTAGGCGACCCGGCCAGCATCTAAGGCCTGGCTCAGACTCGGGCGGATTCCCTAGCCCGAGGCGACCTGGCACGGCGACGAGCGACTCCAGTCACTCAAGGCACCCGTCGGATCAACTACCGTCGCTCAGCAATGCGCTCCGCGGGATTAATAGGAGTCTGGGTGCCATCGGACAGCCCTCGGTAAGCGGGGCGCCGCGCCCCATCTCACCCAACAGGGTAGCTTCACAGCCCATTATGAAGCAAGGGAGCCCAGAATCGAGGATGTCGAGGCGGACGAGCCACGGACGGAGTCAAGATTTCACAAGCGTTAGCTTCTCCAACTTCGCGAAGCCTCCGGCTCCGGCCGCCGCCACTCCGGCCTACGACTCTGATGACGATTCGGACGACGGCTTGTTCGCGGTTCCCATTAAGAGCAAGAACAGCGGCAACAACGCTGCTGGAAAGCGCCCCAGCCTCAAACTTGATACCGACCGATCTACTAAGAGGAAATCGGTCGTCTTCAGCGAGCCCACCGATATTAGGACGGGCGAGGGTGACGACGATTACCCGGGGAGCAGCAGGAGCGGAAGGAGCTCGCGGAGGACACCAGGCACACCCTCAGAAGGGTGGGAGTCGTCGGCCGAGGACAGCGCCAAGCTTAATAGGCGCAAGTCGTTCGTGGAGAAGGATATCTGGGCGAACCGTCCGACGACCGACGCCCTCGTCAACAACCTCGACGACTTTTTCCCCAACTTGGATCTCGACCAGCCCGTGTTCGAGGAGAATCAGGATGTAGATGTTAACGCGCCGTCGCCGATTGCGGAAGGGGATGAAACTGGCGAGACGAGCAGTGCAGGGGCCAGCAACGCCCAGCCACCTACGAAGGAGAACCTAGCAGCGCTACCGGGATCCAAGGTAGCGAAACTTTACAATGATAATGACACTCTTGGCTCGGACGAGTCGACTCTCAAGGCGCTCGAGAGGCCGGTGTCTATCCAGAGGAGCGTAAGGAGGTCTGGAGGACTCAGCCGGCTCAAGTCGATCCGAGAAGTGGCTCGCGGAGCGCACGAGGCCAACAAGAGGTTCACAACGGCATCTCAAGGAGGGGCCGGCCAGTCGTCCGCTCTCATGAGGCGCAAGAGCACCAAGATGTTCAACGCCAACATCGTGCAAATCAAGCCGCAGCGCGACAGCATTATGATGCCGCAGATCCCCCAGCAGGACACGAACAACACACAGCTCAAGAGGCAGACGACGTTCCGATGGTTCAAGGGCCAGCTGATCGGTAAAGGCACGTACGGCCGGGTGTACCTCGGCATGAACGCCACGACGGGAGAGTTCCTGGCCGTCAAGGAGGTCGAGGTGAACCCGAAAGCGGCGGGCGGCGACAGGGCCAAGATGCGGGAGCTCGTGGCAGCGCTGGACCAGGAGATCGACACGATGCAGCACCTCGACCACGACAACATCGTGCAGTACCTCGGATGCGAGCGTAAAGAGACGAGCATCTCCATCTTCCTCGAGTACATTTCCGGCGGCAGCGTAGGCTCGTGCCTACGCAAGCACGGCAAGTTCGAGGGAGGCGTCGTCAGCTCGCTCACGCGGCAGACTCTCTCGGGCCTCGCGTACCTCCACCGCGAGGGCATCCTGCACCGCGACCTCAAGGCCGACAACATCTTGCTAGACCTCGACGGCACGTGCAAGATTTCGGATTTCGGCATTAGCAAGAAGACGGATAACATCTACGGAAACGACAAGAGCAATAACATGCAAGGGTCGGTGTTCTGGATGGCGCCCGAGGTGATCCGGTCGGAAGGAGAGGGTTATAGCGCCAAGGTGGACATTTGGAGCCTCGGGTGCGTGGTGGTGGAGATGTTCGCCGGGAGGAGGCCGTGGGCGAAGGAGGAGGCTATTGGGGCGATTTACAAGATTGCTAATGGGGAGGCGCCGCCGATGCCGGATGATATTGCGCCGATTGCAACTGCGTTTATGCTGGATTGCTTCCAAGTGTGAGTTGTTCTCTCTCTCTCTCTCTCTCCTTCTTTTTTCTTTTTCAGTTATCCCACGCTACTCGAACGATTCAGAGACTAACTTTTATAGGAACCCGTATGATCGACCAACGGCAGAGAAGCTACTTGCCGAGCATCCGTTCTGCGAGCTGGATCCCAATTATGACTTCCATCATACGGAGCTGTATGCTAAGATTCAGGGCCGTGACCTGTAAAAGGTGAGGCTTGGGACTAGAGACGAGGGCATGTGCGCGTGCGCGTGTATGTGTATGTTTGCTTTGGGGGATTGCGACGAAAAGAGCTGTAATAGCATAGGATGCGTTCCTTTCTTGAGTGAGGGTTTTTGGGTATTGGGCTATAGATATAATGGATGAATTGAGGTGGAAATTTACATTTTACTCGTATCAGTGATGATGCTGTGTCTTCCTCCCATCAATAGGTTCCGTTCCGATGGCCCTGACTTTTGAGGGAGGCTGCAGTAGGATCGACGACGGCTGATCCCTTATTTCAGGGAGGGTCGACGAGAATAAGCATAGAGTTGAGTTTAACGGTTTTCATCTTAGCCTAGGAACGGCCATGGCTCGGTGGAAAACGGCCATATTCTTCGAGCCACGTTGATGTCACATGCGCTGACGCATGTTTCAACTCTAAGTCGAGTCTTAGTCTCAGTTTGTCCTGGGGGGAACGTGAACAGGAGGGGAAAGAGGACCTCGAGGGTCCATGCTGAATATTGGGGCTTGAGACATGTGAAGGCAGGGACGGTGGATCCAATCAAGACACCTGATGCATTGGATGAGAAAGTGCGAGGGAACAGCTTGACTGGTGGCTTTCGGTACATATTGAAGAGGTACGCCGCCATGGGCAGTTGCTCGTACGAAGTATATCTCAGTACCTTGCTGAAAAGGGACTTGGACTTCGAAGGTCGTGCTCACTTCAGAGGCAGTTGACTGCACCAAGTCCAAGCTGAGGGTAAACTTTGATCCACACAAGCATAGTCCAAGCTGAGTGCGCCTTGGTCCAAAAACGCTTGCATCGACATTTTGTGGGGTTTCATCTGATGCAAGCCTGGCGGGTTCCCCTCCATTTCAACCGTCACCACGGAGTTATAATCATTGATGTTCTTGTGCTTCAAATTGATCTGCGGTAGTGGGATTTAGCGTTTTCGTGTATCATCGACACTGTCAAAAGCTGAGGCTGTACTTCGTAGACAATCGTACTTGGGGGATTTTATTATGTCCAGGGATTTACATTGAAATGGGCTATCTTTCAGACTCAGGCTGAATGTGATCCAGAAACAAGCGTCGGCAGTACAAGCACATCCCACAAGCACCCCAAATGCCCCGAGTCGATTACTTCGTCTGTACATTTTGGAGCTACTCACCTTCTAATGGCAGAGTGTCACGTGCAAGCGTTCAGCAAGTGCTTTCCGAGCAGACAAATACATTGTGGACTTGGTACGGCTTCCATGGTTGCTCAAAGATATCAATGTGGAAAGAAAGGTCCACAAGAGACAATGGTGGGACCGTTGTTGGCAAGGACAGGCAAGCCTCAATTTTGTACCTCGGAGCGTCTTGAGTGTCTGTCTCTGCCTCTTCTTGCCCGATTCTTATCCCCATTCAATATTGATACAATCGCACCCTCATCTCTGCTGCTCTTCGCGTTTACACGGGCGGCAAGCCCAGCTCCGTCTGCTGTCCGCGTCGTGTACTCCCCCCTTTAGAGTTCACCATTTAAGGTGGCAGTCGTGGCTGGTTCCCCAACGGCTCTCCCAGGGGCGAGCGACTTGAACCCACCAATCGGTGGACGGCGACCCTTACCCCACAGACTCTGTCCGCCATTGCAGACCCCTGTCCAGACCCAGGCTCTGCACTACGAAGTACACTACACCGCACTAATGTACACTATGCTCTACAAGTACCTCGAAGTTCCAGAGCTAAGGCTTGAGCGAAACCAAACAGAGCACTGGGAATTATTAGTGGCTCAATTTCACTCGAAACTCGAAAAAAAAGGGACTGGCAAAAGATCCGTGAGAAAAGTTCTTGGCATCCAGCCTCCTGTCGCATGTTTCTCTGCGTGCTGCACTCTTGTCCATGGCGTTTTCTCGGCGAGGGGCCCCGTCCCTCTTTCTTGGGTTTCCGAACATCCGGCTGGGGTTGTCTTTCGAACTGGGGGAGAAGGAGAGATAGATGGTTGATGGTTAACGGTGAGCGGATGTCCTGTCCTCAGGCGACGATGAATTATTACTGATCGTGACATGCTTCATCAGTCTCACAATATTGTCATTATTCTCATTACCCGGTCGTTTGACAAGCCCGGCAGTAATGCCCACCACCAACATAGCTTATTCTCAATTGCCATTTGATATCATCTCCCTCGTACCCACTCGTCACTTTAGCCTTGACCTTGAAAATACAGCCATATGGATGTCCTCCATTCCACAACCAGCTAGGCTCTCTCTTTGAATATACTTAAATGTACTTCGTACACTCTCGCACCTAAAGTCTTGGCATCTCGTTAATGCATTTCTTGTTTGCCACGATAGCACCTTTCATTCCTGGATTTCATTCTTCCCCCACTACGTTCCTTTCCCAGTCATCGTAGCTTCGAGTTTCGACCTCTCGGATGGCGTCGAATTAACAGAGCGTTCTATCTTGTCGTCTCTCGTGTTTCGTCGGCCCAACTCGGCTTTCATCATCGCATGCGAGTGATACGTCCCGACTAAACGACCTTTCTTTGCGCGACGTATCGCGCCTGGGGGAGCACAAGCACAAACCTTGAACCCCCTCGCGAAGCTCCGCGATATGGGATGACTGACTCTTTCTCCGGTAACCTCTATAACCTATGCCAGCATATCGCACTCTTAAGCTGGCGTGGTTTAGCTATATCTTATTGCGCGCCGACTCCGATCCGATTGCTCGAAGTCGCCCGCAAGCTTCGCGCCTCTCTCCTTCCTCCCAGGGACCTTTTATCTCCATCCCAGCGAGCGCGCTTTTTCTTGCCTTAGATTCGTACTTCCGCTGCCCCAAAATCCACTCATTTCACAATGCTTCCACGAAGGAGATATAGATTGCTGCTCTTCGTGGCAGCACTCATCGTCTTCCTCTTCTACCGCGCCGCTCACTACTCCGACTGGGACCCTTCAGAGTATACGCGCATTGGTAAACAACAGCAGCACTACTCTTCTCACTTTGACAGCGATCGAAACCCGCTGTATAAGCCTTCGAGCCATGAAGCCCAGGGAGAACCGGCCAAGGGAGAGCCTCACCCTCCTCACCCCCCACCACAGCACGAGGAAGAGGCACCAGTCAAGATTCCCACTCTGAAACCAGGAGATCAAGACGATGGTAGTTTCGGGCTACCCACAGCGGCGGCGCCTTTGGACTCCGCCACCAGCACCTCGAGCGCGGCCGAGCCTTCGGTCACGACCCCGATACCATGGTATGAGATAATAGCACCGGGCATGCACACCACCCCCGAGTCCTCGACAACAAGCACCTACTATCCCCGCTGGCAGAAATTCCAGGAGCAGTTCCCGGTCGCCGCTGAAGATCTCATACTCCTGCCGACCGGCACGCCGAAGCCCATCCCGAGGATCCAGTTCGACTTCCCCCAGGAGAAGCCCGCCGCCAAGCAGAAGCGCGAGGCGAGATTGGCTGAGATCAAGGCTGAGATGGTGCGCGCCTGGTCGGGTTACCGGACCTATGCTTGGATGCACGACGAGATATCCCCCGTTACCAAATTCTACCGCGATCCCTTCTGCGGCTGGGCCGCTACACTCGTCGACTCTCTCGATACGCTTTGGATCATGGGCATGAGGGAAGACTTTGACGAAGCCGCTCATGCCGTCAAAAATATCGACTTCACTTACAGCACTCAGCGTCTCGACATTCCAGTTTTCGAGACTGTCATCCGATACCTCGGCGGCCTGTTGGCCGCCTACGACCTCAGCGGCGGACACGAAGGTAGGTATAGGATGCTGCTAGACAAGGCCGAGGAACTCGCCGAGATTTTGTACGGAGCCTTCGACACCCCGAATCGCATGCCCGTGCTGTATTACCTGTGGCGCCCTGAGTCCGTAATGCAGCCGCGTCGCGCCACCATCGTCAACGTGGCTGAGGTGGGATCCCTCCTGATGGAGTTGACCCACCTCGCTCAGCTCACGGGCAAGGAGAAGTACTACGACGCCGTGGCACGCATCACCGATGCTTTGGAGGGCCTGCAGAGGAACGGCACAGCCATCCAGGGCATCTTCCCCGAGATGCTCGACGCTGGCGGCTGTAACCGGACGGCAACCGACCTTCAACGACAGGCTGCGCTGCAGGCGCAAAACGAGGTCAACGGAGTTACGGGTTCACCAGGCGCGGCGGCGGCGGGTGCGGCGGCGTGGCCGCGGAGCCCTCAGAAACTCGAGATAATAAACGTTGGTGACACTGTTTTCGGCACCTCGTTCGCGGGCCCTTCCAGTCCCGATGAGGGCGAGGATGGACAGGCCAACAATGCGTCTGACGCCACTGCATCCGAGAGCGTCGCGGCTGCGGGCTTGACTAAGAGGGGATTCCGCGAGACGAACGCGGATAATGATGATGCTTGGGATGAAGAAGGTGATGATGATAATGGAGTCGGCATACCTGTCAACAATTTTAATCCTTGGAGCGCAGCGAACATGCTCGATCTCGATTGCGTGACTCAGCCGCCGTTGGTGCCAACAACTTATGGATATCAGTCGTACAGTATGGGCGGTAGTCAGGACTCTACTTACGAATATTTCCCCAAGGTATGTGGTTTTTCCCCCTCTCCTCCACCCAGACGATGGCTCTAAATACGCTCTGATTATTCTTCGGTGGTGGCTGACTGAACAATCCCCGTAGACGTATCTTCTTCTTGGAGGCCGCGAGCCCAAGTACCGCAACATGCATGAAAAATCCGTGGCCGCCATCAAGAAGTGGCTCCTCTACAGACCTATGACCAAGGACGGGCGCGACATCCTTTTCTCGGCCAAACTCACCACGACTGGTGTACCCGAAGTCGACGCCCACCGCGAATTCGAAGTGACGCATCTGACGTGTTTCCTCGGCGGTATGTTTGGGCTCGGCGCCAAGATCTTCAACAGCGATCAGGACCTCGAGATCGCCCAGAAGCTTACCGACGGTTGCGTATGGGCGTATGAGTCGACTCCCTCAGGTATCATGCCTGAGGGCTCAACCGTTGTGCCCTGCGCTAGCTTCAAGGAGTGTCCGTGGAACGAGACGGCTTGGTATCAGGCGTTGGACCCCATGTGGGAGTACCGTGACCAGCAGGTCCAGGACTACTTTGAGAATAAGAAGGCCGCGGAGGCGCACCAGAAGCTTCTAGAGAGTCAGCAGGAGATACAGAGGATGCGAGAAGAACAGGCCCAGGCTCAACCTCTAGGTGATGATGCAACAATCGACGAGGAGCGACCGACGGGGCCGCCGCCTCCGTCTGGTGCACTTGAGGAGCAGACTTCTGGCGAGAAGAAGACGATGTATGAGATCGAGGTAGAGAATAGCGGCGACGCGGCGCCCAAGATGGCAGTGGAGCCTGCGACGTCGGCGGAGACCTATCGTTATCCTCGCCCAGAACCCGGAGCGCCTAAGAAGGAGGTAAAGAAGAAGCGAGATGTCGGCACGGAGACAAGGCGGTGGGATGACGAGGACGCGGCTGGACAAGATTTTAATGTCGCTGAGCGTCCTACCAGTACCGTCGATAGCGCCGGAGCCGAGCCTGGTTCCAATATCGGCGCCAGCAGTGCTAGTGGTGGGCAAATCCCGCTGGAGGATGACGACCCCAACAAGCCCCCGACGCACCTCGAATTCGTCAAGGCGAAGATTGCGAACGAAAAGATTCCTCCAGGATTCGTGAGAATTCCTCACAAACATTATATTCTACGGTAAGTACTATTTTTAATTCCTTTTCTGTTTGGTGTTTTTTCCTGATTTCGGGCGTCCATTTCCGTTTTCCACCGGAGCTTACGTATGCCCTCGACATGGGTTCGCTTCAAATCCTACGAAACAAAGACACACTAACACCCGGACCTCTTCTCCCACCCCACAGTCCCGAAGCCATCGAGTCGGTCTGGTACATGTACCGCATCACGGGCAACCCCGAGTGGATGGAGAAGGGATGGCGGATGTGGAAGAGCGTCATCGAAGCCGTGCGTACCGACGTGGGCCACAGCGCCATCCACGACGTGATGATGGAGAAGTCGCCGCTCAAGGACTCGATGGAGAGCTTCTGGATCGCCGAGACGCTCAAGTATTTCTACTTGCTGTTCGCGACGCCCGATACGATTAGTCTTGATGAGTGGGTGTTGAATACTGAGGCTCATCCTTTTAGGAGGCCGAAGGGAGAGATTGTGTAAGTTGGGAGACAGAGCGTGTGCTGTGTGTGACTTTCCTCCTTTTTTTTTTTTTTTTTTTGTATTCTTCATGAGTGTTCTTTTTCATATGAAGCGGACTAGCGACTTGATGGAGATGCATTTGGTTATGCTGGGGTGTCTAGACATGATTGGCGTTGGGGACTTGGTTCGAGCCGTATATATACTCTTTCCTATGAATATACTTGTAAAGAAAGTAGAGACTGGTGTATCCTAGGGACCGTACCCCAGCTGTATGAAGAAGACTGAGTTGGATTGCTTCAATTGGGCTATCTATATATATATTCCTTCGTGCTCTCTCCGTCCTCCGTTAGAGCTCCATTATCCTCCATCGACATGACATCGTAGCCGACACTAGAGTGGCAGCTTTCCTTTCAGATCTATCTACATACATTACATGCCGAATGCAAGGCAAACAAAACACCACTTGAACAATTCCAAAACATCTTCTGTAGGCTCACCCACGGCATGCAGAAATCAAGTTTTCGCAATTCAAACGAATAACAGCGAGTAAAACAGAGAACGCAAACAAATTAAAGACTTCAAAACAAAACAAAACTCCGATCCAATATGCGATGTCCAGGGCCCGACCTCCATCGAATTCTCCCCTTTTTCCCTCTTGCCCCAAAGGTCAAGGAAACGATGAGGAGGATCTTCGATGGTCCCGCTTCCTCTTTCATGTACATGCTGGGGGATTTTCTCGCCTGTGAAAATCGCCCGTGTTTTTATACCCGTCATCAAAAGCGACAAAGAAATGAGCCGTTAAAAAGAAACATAAAAACATGGGGGAACAGGGGGCTCCATGCCCCCAGAAGTTGTCGATTCCAATCTCTTTCAAAGTTTTTTTGCTTCCCGTTTCCCATGTCCATCATCTCTGATGTATCCATATATGCCCAAAATTACTCGTCCAATATTCTTCCAGTCATGAAAATGGTTGTATAGCGTAAAAAAGGAAAGGAAAAAAAGGCATAAGAACCAAAAAGAGGAAAGAAAAAGAAACCAAAGCTTCCATCATTTTCACTCTTTTTCTTAGCTCGCCAATTTCGTCAAAACGCTAATACTCAAAATCATAACCAACAACCCAATCGTCACGATAATCAGCAGCGTGAAGCTGAACCAACCCATGACCATGGCGCTGGTACCGACGCCCGATTTCACGGACCCGTTTCCGAAGTCCTCGGCGATGATGGAGGCCGCCACGGACGCCGTGTGCTGCCATAGGACGGACACGAGGACGAAGACGGCGGCGATGAAGATGATGGCCAGGGCGACCTGGCTTACGGGCCGCGAGGGGAAGGGCTTGACTTCGCGTTCGGAGCCTTCGGAGTCGACTTCTTCGTGCCAGACGGGGAAGGTGGCGAGGAGGAGGACGCAGACGAAGGCAAAGATGATGGCTATGATGCTGTTTAAAAGAAGAAGAACAATTAGCGTTACTGTCGTCTTTTTTTTTTTTTTTTTTTCGGGTTTCCTTTCCTCTTCTTTTTACACTTACATTAGGTAGGGAAACACAATCATATCTTTAAACTGCGACGCCAACCACACCAGATTCAACGGATCCTGGTCGACGGCCACCTCGTTGGCCAGCGCCGTCGCGTTGTTAGAGCACAGCCAGCTGCCGCCGTCGGGGCTGATGCAGATGCCGAAGTAGCCGACGCGAGCGGCGAGGCGGGCGTCCCCGGCGATGTTGGAGATGGCCTTGTGAACGTTGTAGTTGACCTGCGCCGTGTCGGGAACGGCGGTGTATTGCTCGTAGTAGAGGGACATGAGGAAGATGTCGGGTATTAAGGGGGAGGAGGAGGAGCATCCTGCGAGTAGGAGGGCTAAGGGAGTTTGTGTTTTAGTTTCGTGTCTTCTTCGTTTGGGTTTCGGTTGGAAGAGGGAGGGCATTCTTGGGGTGTGGTGAAGACTTACAGAGCAATATTATGGTTACTGCTATCAGGATCATGAGAACATGGTGGTAACCCAGGAACGGTAAAAACCCTATACCTCAACGTTAGTACACACAATCCCTCTCCCTAGGCGCTTGCAAGGACCTAAGAAGTTCGAAAGCGAGGAGCTGGACTTACGATACCACCCTACTTGAAAGCTGGGCATCTTGCTTGTGTGTGATGGGAAACTGTCTTCTTCAACAACAAAAACTTCCTATCCGTTTCTCAGAGAAGAGAAACCTAAATCCACCCCTCGCCGCCGCCCCGCGAGATCCTGGAGCGGACGGTTGGGTTTCTATCAGTGCGCCCGGGCAGCGCACTCGTCTCGAGGGAAGAATCAGGGCCGAGTTTCCGTGAGAGTTCCACCCAGCAATAAGACCTAGGATGTATTTTGTAGTAGGTCCAAGCAGGCCGGAACTGCAGGATCGAAGGGACTAGGCCTTGGGGTAGGATTCTTAGACACACGAGAGCTCGGGTGAATGTTTATTCGTTCGTTCCGGGAGAACCGCCGCGGATATATCAAGACGGTTCGATCGAAGGGGAGGAAAACAGGGGACCGGATAGACTTTGCCTGTAAACGGTAAACACTAAGAATGTTAGATAACACAAGGTGAGGTTTGTTCTCTTGCGAATGTATTTGTTTCCCTTTCAAACTCCCAAAGTAAACGAGCGACGTAGAAGGCTTGTGAGGACGGTGCTGTTTGTTAGTTTGGAAGAGGGAGAGGGAGAGAGAGAGAGAGAGAGAGAGTTGTGGTGTAGGAGGAGGTCCAGTATGAAAGGGAGAACTCGAAGTGGTCAAGACACTTTACAAGATATGTTTCTCCTCTCGTCAGGAAAAGAAGTGGTTAAGCTTGTTTGGCGCGAAGGAGAAGAAATTGTATGAAGAGTAGAAAAGTGTGACGGCGAGACAACAATAGGAAGAAGGGAAGAAAAAAAGGTACAAGGACCCGACGAAAATGTTTGGGCTCAGAGGAAGACGTCAGCGCCGAGAGCTCGAGGTTGGGGTGTGGGAACAGCTGTGGGCTTGGGAGCTTGGCTGGTAACCGGAGGCAACAAGGGAAGCCCGGACTGCTCGGTCAGATGTCGTGGCCTAGATAAGATCAATTGATGCCGCTTATCCCTTCGCAACCCTGTCGTATAGCTGAGGACGAGGCAACGCAATTGGGTGAGGGTCCCTCGGGGGTTTGGCTGGGGCGGGTTCTCTTAGCGGTCTCTAACCCTTGTGTTTTTTTGTTTCTTTAGGGGGATTCACTGTGGATGAGGTTCCGTGCAATAATAGGAGGAAAGGAGCTGAGATTGCCGCTTGTTCCTTGAATCTTCTTGGGCAGAGCTGCGGTTGAGTCGGTCGTCGCCCAGCCACTGCATTATTTACTTGGGTGGTGGGGGGAGTGTGAGGTGGTTGACCCGGTGATGGTGGTGGTGTGGAGTGCGCGGATTTCGTTGGCCCAAAATCCACATGCCCCTTTGGACACTAACTTCGGGTCCCTGGCGCAGTTGCATGGCTGGCATGGGCTGGCGTGGCATGACAATGGACGACAGGAACTTGGCGACGCTTAGATAATCAGCATAGGATTGGATCAAAATTTGGAGAGAACAATCGACAACGTCAAATCTCAATTGGCCAATGACATGAGCTTCCTCTTTCTTTGCGTCATCTTTACAAAATGCAGCCGGCGACAGCTGGTAGTAACTCTGCGGCAGCCAATCCCCTTGTTCAGATCAGGAATTATGTCAGCGGCCTTTCCTAATTGAGCGACGTGAAGTTATTCGCAACTGCGCGGGTCGAAAACGCCAAAAGAAAGGTTGCCAAGTGCTTGGAGGAGCTGTTTCGGCATTTTGACATCATCGCCCGTCTCTCCAACCCCTCTCCATAACGAGGCGGCCCAATTGCAAAGCCCACTTTTCAAGATTATCCATCGTCTCTTGTGAATTGACCATCAATTGGAGGCTGAAGGAGATCCCCATGTTCCAGTCTTGGTGATACAACTGCCCTCCGCGATTAAGTGGTGTTCCCATGCGCTCTGTTGTACGACCAGGTGCTTCATGAGACCGGCTCGACAAAGCCATTGAGACAACATCTTACATATTTAACTCATTTTTGAGATTTATTCTTGTATAACTACCAGGTATGTTACGCGTTAAACATTGTGCGCTTCTTGCTGCGCGTTGGAAACCCAGCGTCGGCTGATGGGTCATGTCCATAACCCTCCCATTGGGGATATGCTCATCCCCCTCACTCAAAAACAGGATATACAGGGCCTTTCTCATTCAGATATCTTCATTCTTTTTTTTTTTTTTTTTTTTTTCGTAATCTAACCAGCTCTAGACTCTTCTACTCTCTTTTAACCAACCATGTGGTCGGTATCTCACTTCTTCATGTACCCCAATGGGCCCTTCTTCTACATGTCGGATGACGACATAACCGACAACTCAGACGACGAAGGGCCCAGCTCGAAATCAAAGTCCAAGGGGAAGGAAGTTGTCTTGCCCGCCGACCCCCGAGAGCATCCTTTCGGGCACCCAGCTGAGAGCTCGGCGAGGGCAAAGGTGGGCAGGCAGCCCCGACGCGCGGAAGCTGACGACATGGTCAGCGCACGTCTCACCCTCACCTCGAACTCGGAAACTTCAAGGGCCGACGTCAGGGCGTCTACCCTGAGATCGATAGATAAAATGACTCGGAATGAGAGGGAGCTCAATTCATTAATGTACGTTGAACCTTTTCTTTGTTTTGTACTTTTCTGTTTTACCAAAAACACATGGGAATCTTCTTCGTATCTTCTGTACTAAGCGGAAACGGCCATTTAGCAATGGCGGATGCGACATCCTTTACGGCTCGGTAAAACACGAGCTCTTCCTCAAGGTAATCGAGTCCGGTCATACAGGATGCGTTATCCTAGACATAGGTTTGATTCTCGTCTTGCTGGAGACCATGCGCGACATTGCCCAAGCGAATCCCGTCGATATGGAGGCTCTTCGGGATGTCTTTGAGGATTACCGGACGGAGCTGGCCGTGAGGTTAAACGCTCTGCATGGGCTGGCAACATTACTGGGTCCCGCTCAACCGAATAGCCCCTAGATTGCTAGACGGAGGCGGGCGCTTCTTGGGTCCTTTTTTGTTCTCTTTTTTTATTGTTTGGGTTTCACAGGGACGGGTTCGTACATATCGGAGTCGGAGCAAGGTACAGCGGCTGCGTTTAAGATGGCTTTTATAGAGGAAAAAGTACGGGGCGAAGAAAAACCACTTCGGGCTTGCGGGTTAAGGCAGGATACGCGGCTAGAATTCAGGAACTTAGATTGTAGGACTAGATTCGTTCGAGAGATCCTCGATTTTGGCAATGTCAGATATTGGCCGGTGCTTTCTTTTTACAAAAGGCCTGGAAAGAACAAAATATTTGTTGAAGCCCTGGACGGTATCTCCTAGACTGTCCTACCTCTTATTGAACACTCTCCGTGAGATGCACAAAATAGCTTCTAGTAGGCTCTAGCTGAGTTCTCGGATTCTATTCGGAAGTCAACTACTATGGGCCGAGGGGATGTGATGTTTCCATAGTTGGAGAAAAAGGAAACGAGATATCGAAACGCGGCAGAGTGATCATGATTCACAATATCGGGTTTGGGAATTTCAGAGAGCAATACTCAGTATTTGAGCATCAATTATTTTCTTTTTATATCCCAGTTCATTCTTAACCCTCGCCTCATCCCTCGACTCGTCGCTGTCACGCGCACTTACCACCTGCTGAAAGGAAGCCTGCATTCCGTCTTGTTAGCATTCCCGAAATCGATGCCTCCAAAGTAACAAATGTCTCCAAAATAAAGAGAAGAAAGGGAAAAAGAAAACAATAGTACTCACCACTTCCCCCTCAGCGTAATAACAACCCACGTCCCATTCTCATCCTCCTCCTTCTCCACCTTGCTCGAAAACGCAATCGCGCTCATAATCCCATCGCCAAACTTTTCATTCACGACGGCCTTGAAAGCGTACCCGTAATTCCTCACAATCTCGTAAAGCCTATACACGAACGGCTCGGAGGGCGGCATGGGCGCCACGCGGCCCCTGTCGGGGAAGCCCGTGACGCCCGACTGCAGCAGCGTGTCCCGGGGGATGTCGAGGGCGGCGGAGAGGGCGTCGACGTCGGCGGGGGAGGCGGGGAGCTGGCCGTAGAAGAGGGCGGCGATGGAGACTTCGGAGCGGTTGAGGCGGGTGGCGAGGTCGGCGAAGGTGAGGGCCCTGGCGGCTTTGGCGGAGAAGAGGAGGGAGCAGTGAGGGGGGAGACCGGCGAGGAGGACGGACTGGGGGGAGGAGGGTTAGTCGATTTTATTACTTATTTTATTTTATTTTCTTGATCCCCTTTCGACAAATATATTCTCGACGCGGAAAGAGGAGGCAAACTTACATCGGGGATGGCGATGCGGGTTTCTTCGGCGGACATGGCTGCGGTTGGACAAGGGAAGTATATTTTCGAGAGGGTCTTACACGGGTTCCGTTTCGATCGAAGGGGATGTAACAGTTGACGGATTCGGGATGAATTGGTATAGATCTAATCGATCAAAGATCATGGAGGGCGGGAAAGGGAGCTACCCTAGTTTATATATATAGCGAGGGTGGAAATCCCGTCATTCTCAGGTGTCGCGCAGTCGCTCCAGCTGCATATGCCGACGGAGCGGAGGAGCGGGGGTCGGAGCTTTACTGCAAAGACAAAGTGCACTAGAAAATGAGGGGCTCTTGATGCCGTCAATTGACGTAACATAAACCTCAATCCAAGACCCCGTTTTTGGGTTTGGGGTAAAGTATGCGTATGCGCAGTGTAAAGCCGCAGGTGGAACTGCAGAACTGCACTAGATCAATCTCTGCAATAACGCGGGGTCAAACCGGCGCCGTCGCCTTGGCTTGAGGGAACTAAATTATTGGAACTTGTGTTCTCTCTCCTCTCCAGATCCCGAGTTCTCCTTCCAGATCCCGAAAGCCGGCGCCGTGGCAGACTCGTCGTTGTTGAGCTGGAAACTCACAAATTTTGATTGAATACCACTATTTCTTGATTTCCGGGTAGACTCCCGTATCTCCATATATGACGAGCTCGTTAACCCTCGCTCGATCCGTGGTGCCCTTCCTCCTCTGGCAACATCTCGGCACAGCCAGCACCTTCTTCCCCGCATAGTCTTCAGGATCAACGCTGAATAGCAGGTACTTATTGGCATCTGCTCCTCCGTCCTGTTCGACCTCGTTGACATTGATCTGCAACACCTCCGGGTCAAGATCACCAGGGGGCACGCGATGATCAAAGGTGATGCCATAAGAATCGATTTTCCTACCATCAAAAAGTTAGGATCAGTTGCGCTGTAAGAAGAGGGTTAGAAAGGCTCCGAAGTACTAACGAGAGCGGCCTTGCTTCCACGACCCAGCCTAATCCTTCAAATCGAAGAACCATGTCCTCGGCAGACTCTGGATCCCGTCCGTAGATCGTACGGTAGGTTATCTTTGCAAGTTCGGGGCCGGCAGGCTGCGGCCATTTAGGAGACCTATCGTCGAGATCCCAGCTTATGTCTGGAAATAGTCTCTCGATGGCTACCAGCGGGCCCTGGATATTGACTCGAAGGGGCTTGTCGATTGGAGGTAGATGGAAAGGATGGGGAGGGTCAAGGATGCAAGGAGGAATGTAGAGAGGGAGAGCCATCTTGATGGCTGTTCGTTGAGGGCAGGCCGCGAGGAGTGATGAAGAGCAAACGATGAAAGTGAAAAATAAGAGCGAGTGAAGGACGATGATCTGGGAAGGTTTGGGTGGGAAACGACGGCGAGAGGACTGCTTTTTGATCAATTCAATGCTCAAGAATGTCTGGAGTCTGGAGCACAATTTGATTGCTGCCTGTGATGAAAAACTGCTGCCTGCCAACCCCCAGTCCACTCGCCCGGTCGGTCTTGATCGACGACCAACGTGTTTTTGAAGCGAGAAGGCGGGGTGGGCAGTGTTCAGTGTTCGGCGCTGGTTGTTGTCGCAGTTGGGCTCGAAGTTCTATGTAGTCTAGATAGTTCACGCAATTTACCATCAAATCATATCTTACCGTTCCCTCTCAAGCTGACGACCAGAATTAATGGTGCAAGTGGTTTCCGATAGCCGTCGGATTTAGCAGACTGTAGCCCAAGTCTGAGAAACTGCAAGAGCTGTCCGTCAGCGTTGTGGATGCTGTTCATATCCATGAGATGGTAGCTACGCCATAGATACTCAACATAGACAGAGATTCAAGATGCCAATTAGACTGTAGTCGGGCCCTCCCAAGGAAGTCACTAGCCGTTCAATGAAGCAAGTCTATCGGTGACCCTTTATTCATCCCTTACAAGTCATTGACTCTATCTATACATGTAAGCCAGGTCTCCTAGAATGAGATCCTCGTATCAACCTCTTTTTCTACGGGCTCGATTCACTTCAGACTGTGGATAGAGCAATTGGGCTACCGGAGTGATTGTACGTAGCGATGTTCTTCATCTCATTATCGCTATTCTGCTTAGAATGGGAGTGGTTCTTGTCTTGTCCCGCCTTATTCATTACAAGATTCATATCCTATTTACTTCAGACGCGTGTATTCAACTGTCCCTTCTCACATCCATCGATGGCGAGAGATATATAAATGGCCTTGCGCTCCGGTCAACTCTCCCAAACATCGTCTCCCTCTCACCAGAAACACACAGATACATAAAACGCTCTCAGGCCTCAATCAAAAACAGAAAACAACGCCAAGTACCTCTCACCATCGAGAAGCAAAGTTTCAGTTCCCACCAGGATCGCGACATCGAGCTTTCAAGATTCCTACTAACGCCTCCCAACCAGACTTCAAGTCCCTCCTAGCGAGAAAACCATCGACAGATTCCCAATAAAAGCTCTCTATCAGTACGTTGATCTACCCAACCGCGCCGTTTCGCCAAGCTACATACCGCCAACTAGGCCCCTGGAGCAGACCTTCGGTACGCGCGGCTATTCCACGTCCGAAATTAGACTACTGCTGTCAAAGAAAGTCCAACCTCAAGCTCACTACATCACTATATCAAGGCATACAATGAGATCCCATACCACAAGCTAGAAGACTGAATACTAATTATAATACAGATGTGCGTCTACGACAAACACCTCTACGGGTGCGGCCACTCTTTCACAATAAAGGAGACCGTTTGCAAAGACTTCGTAGAAAACCACAAAAAACCCGGCTACGAGTGCACCGTCAAAACTATAAAATATACATGGAATCGGGGCCCTCTCTGCAAAGAGTGCAAGAACCAGAACCAGCCGCAGTAGGGGAGGTGGTGGACGCGGCCGTAGCCAGCAGTGCCCATTCTCCAATCCTCGCGTTCTCTTGTTTTCTTCTAACTACTACTTGGAATTTCGGGCTGCCCCCCATCCTCTTCATGTCTATGAAGTGATAAAAACAAGGGGCGGCAGTTGCTTTTCCCCTTTTTCTTTCTTTCTTCTCCGTAGCCGAGTTTTTAGCTAGAATGGCGTAGGTAATGAGCAGTTAATAGAGGGAAAAAAAAAAAAAAAAAAAAAAAAAAACGATTGACCCTCCAAGCTCAAGACTTTTTGCCAAAGTTTCCTTTTCTTTGTTCTCTGTGAAGTAGAAAGTTCCTGGCATGTGTCCGTGAAGTTCTCGAGGTCTCGATAGTGCCATGATGCCGCTTATACATGGTTGAGTTCAGTGCCGGCATAACGCAGACCGTCCTGTTATACGCCCACGAGCAACGCCACTTAAACGCTCGGAAACTCACTGCTCCCCAAGCAGCAGATGGGCTAATAGCTAATACCATTCCGCGGATCTGGGGCTCTTAGGCTCAACAGAGATCTTTTTGTAAGATGTGAGTCGTAACCGCCGAATTCAGGTTATGGCTACCGTAGGTGGGGGGCGAGTGAGAAGTGAGAGACTACAAGCCAGTGGTTATGCGAGCTCGCCGGCCAAAACGGACGAGGACCTTCTAAGAGCTCCCTCGGTTGGAAGACGAGAGGTAAGTTCGGTCCAAAGCTAGATGCTCTCTGAGCAGGCTCGGCTTGAAGAAACCCCGAAGACTGGAGAGATATAACAGCCCGAGCCACCCTGAGCCCTGCTTGCACAGTTGATGCTGAAGCCTTTTTCGTCGTTTGCTCATTCAGCCTCAGTGCCTAACCATATCCCAGGAGCCATTAATAGTGTCGCGCCCTTGAGAACATCAAAAACGAAAGGCTCTCACTTGGCGCACGCCTCAGTTCCATGTTACCAACGCCAGCTCACTTTAACTTTCTTTCCACACGCCTCAGTTCCTAGATGGGAGCGCATGATTTCAGCATCATTCCAGGTACTCGATGGAAGAGCAGGGGATCCAATCCTTCGGCTTCCTTGGCAATGAAAGTCTAGCCCGCCGCGCCGGGCATCTGGAGAGGACAAAAGCTACCTTAATTAGCATGGCAGGGGAGAGTGTCCCCGTGGGAGGGCCGAGGGGGTCCATTTTCGTACCCCGCTGTAAACGCAAACGCAAACCCCCTCCTTGACCTCTTGGCCGGCGTAAGCCATCTTGACAGCCTGCATTCTTGCCATCCCATGTGCTTATTGGAGTGGACTAGGAGCTGTATGGAGACGGCTCACTTCTGATATCCAACTCGAGCTAGTTTCCGTAACAGCCCTCGTACTCTGAAGCCACTACTAACCCTTCACTCAAGCTCTGCTTGACGGTCACCAAAGCTTTCTATCCATCAGCTCGCGCAAGGCCCCCGCCGTCAGCTCGGACGCCCCGTCTTATTGTATCGAGCTCCAGCTCGGGTAAGCGCAGGACTTCCGCCCTTTTCCCACTCTAACAAAGTTTATTCGGCAACCATGGTTTAGGCTTTTCTTCTTAAGTTTTAAAACTTAACTTCAGCTTGTCCTTACCGCTTCGAGGAATTGTAGAAGACCCCCTCCCCCGGACCAGGAATTGACGTAGAAGGGCTGTGCTCAATTAGGTTTCAATATCCCGCATTGACCCTCAAGAAAAAGCTCCGAAGGCATTGCCAACTTACTTTCGTAGCTCGAAGCTAATTGCTGGATTTGCGGAGTTGGCGTCGGAAGTCTTAGGGCTCAGCAGAGGTGGAGGACAAGGGAGCACCAGGGAGCACCAGGGAGCACCAGCCTTATTTCTAAATTTAGCACGCCATCTGGAGTGACATTTAAGCTTGTCATCGAGTCGGATTCGTTGGGTCACGACCGACTGTCTCACCAGGCTGGGGCTGTGTTAGCCAGGCGATGAAGTGAAGTGCCGACGATGGTGCTGGGTAGGACTATACATGCACTTTTCCAAGGACAGGCATGAGAAAAAGGGTCCTTCGACTGAGATCCCCGCAAGGACTCTATTCCTGGTCAGAAACAGAAGCGACGCCTCCACCGAAGAGGGCTGTCAAATATGTCCAGTCCATGTCAAACGAAAAGTCTTGGCCGTCCAACAGCTGAAGTTCCGACTACACCAACAATCATAATCTACGATGTATGTGCCTCTCCGGACGGTGCAGGACGCAGAAGGCATCGCGGGCAGTGCAAGGTTTGCAACGTTTCTCTTTAATTCGCTTACGAAGCACTTCGTACATGAACCACAGATGGCGTTATCGCGATGATGGTGAAGTTGGAGATGATGCTTTCGAGACCAGGATCCGATGTCTGCAACGCCTGCATCTTCTCGAATTGACCAGGCTCGGCCGCGGCCTACTGAGGCAAGGACCTATCGCATAAGACGCACAATTATTTTATCGATATTTTATTGATTATTTGTATTGATAATTTGATCCTGAAGGAATGGAATGGTCGAGCTTGAAAAAGATGCAAATGGCTTCAGCCGGCCTCGCAGAAAGACTGGTGTTCCTCGTTTCTTCCTCGTGACAATGATGCGATGGATCTACACCCACATTCGATCTACACGAACTAAACGAAACTATTCTCGATTCTCGCCTGCATCTGCAAGAAGAAGAAAACAAGAAAATAAAATAATAGAAAAAATGACATCACCAGATGTATCTCTTTTTTGCTGCCATAGCAAAACTAACTTATGGGGTACTTATGATTCTCTCCCACATCCCACTCCGTTGCAGGTCACCTTCTCGAATGACGAAATGGTGCCATCTCGTGTTTAGCCCTCACGGGACGGATCATCACGATCATCACGATCATCACGTTGTGGGGAAAGCGAAGAGATCAATTGATCCAAGGAAAATCCAAGTACTAAAAAAAAGACCAGAATAAAATACGAGAAATATTCCGTGACTAGTTCAGTTGTATCGCTGTTTTTCTCCGAATACAGTCAGATGAGCTGAACACGCGCCACTGCACGCAGCCGGGCAGAATGCAGCCAATCTCGATCGACGGAGGACGGAAGTTGCCAAGGGCGGTGGTGGCCATGCCCCATTTGGAGTCTAGACAAGTTTGGTTCAATGCTGTGCTTGCAGCCGAGCCCCGGTGCCCCGACGTCTTGGGTTAGAGCGTTGCGACTGGGCGAGCGAGCGGAGCGAACAGGGCAAAGCAGCCTTGACGTAAGAATTTAGCTTCAACGGACGGAAAAGGGAAAAGAAGAGGAAGAGGAAGAAAGAAGTTCGACGAATGGTACGTAGCTTTTCGCCTCGCTTCACCTTCCACTGCCGTTGCGTTGCCGTGCTTCTCGGTCACACACACTCTCTGTCTCTCTGTCTCTCTTGTCTCTCTTGTCTCTCTTCTCGCCATCCCTCGCCATCCCTGACCTCAATCAACAAGTCTTGCCTCTCTGCTCAGCCCATCAGCCGTCCCACCCACCATCACCTTTCCAAGGTCCCCCCCAAGAATCCAATCCCATGCCAACGTGGAGAGTCCAGAATGGCCGCAGACACCATCAGTTCCGGAAGCTATCCCAATTCCGGCCGAGGCTTATTCCCATTCATCCCAGACATTTGTCCGCTTGCACCCCCTTCCTTTCTGGCTTCCCCGGGACTGGCTCTGGCCCCCAAAAATAGAAACCAGTCCTGACCACACGAGGCTTTCGCCGGATCGTAATTGCGTTATCCCACCCAACAGTCCTAAACTAGCTAACCTCATTTTTTTTTATTCATTTTTCCTTCGAGCGGGGTCGGCCGTGCATATGCCAAGCCTGTTGCTGGCCAAGTTCCTTCCGGAGGCGTTCGCCGAAAGTGGGCATGGGGTGTGGATGCACCGGAGATGGTGAGATGGTGCTGATGATGATGATGATGGTGTACGGAGTATGAGTGAGGCTCTTGTGGCTCTTCTCTGGTTCAGGTGTTGGAAGCTGCGAGATGCACCGCCTCGGATCTAAACATCACATCACCGCATGAGATGACGTTTTTGGCTCTGCCAGAGCCGAGAGGAGGTCACTCCCTCCCTCTTCCCGAGATCATCGTATGCGTGCTCCGTATTGATGTCTGGGAGGCCTTTTTGTTTTTGGAATATATAAAGGTCTGTGAAGTTCGGTGGTTAGGTCTCTCTTCCCTTCTTGTATCATCATCAACAACATCACTCTCAATAACACCTGATCCTACTACACACACTCAATAAGTCCTTGACTTATAACAACTACTACCTCACATACACACATCTCCACACACACACACACACACACACACACGCACACATCTTCACACATCTTCACCTATCTAATACATAATCTTAATCTTCCCTTTCACTCTTCTCTCTATCCATCCATCCACACAACTTCACAATGAAGTACTCCTACACACTCCTCGCCTTCGCCGCCACGGCCCTCGCCCTCCCCACAGCCCAGCCCGAAGCCCAACCCCAACCCGCCGATGACGGCTCCTGGGCCCCAGGCAAATACGAAGGTGGCAACACCGGCTACGACGACGGCAAGTGGGCTCCCGGCAAGTACGAGGGCGGCAACACCGGATATGATGACGGCAAGTGGCACGGCGGCAAGGCCAGGCGAGCCGACGATGGCTCGTGGTACCCCGGAAAGTACGAGGGCGGAAACACTGGCTACGACGATGGCAAGTGGGCGCCTGGCAAGTACGAGGGTGGCAACACTGGCTACGATGATGGGAAGTGGTATCCCGGAAAGTACCCCGGCGGCAAGGTGAAGCGCGCCGATGATGGTTCGTGGTACCCTGGGAAGTACGAGGGCGGCAACACGGGCTATGATGATGGCAAGTGGGCGCCCGGAAAGTATGAGGGCGGCAACACTGGCTACGACGATGGCAAGTGGTACCCCGGAAAGTACCCCGGCGGCAAGGCCAGGAGGGCCGATGACGGCTCCTGGTGGCCTGGCAAGTATGAGGGCGGAAACACCGGCTATGATGATGGAAAGTGGGCGCCTGGAAAGTATGAGGGAGGCAACACCGGCTACGATGATGGTCAATGGCACGGCGACAAGGCTAAGCGAGCTGACGATGGCTCTTGGTACCCTGGCAAGTACGAGGGTGGAAACACCGGTTACGATGATGGAAAGTGGGCTCCCGGAAAGTACGAGGGCGGCAACACCGGATATGATGACGGCCAATGGCACGGTGACAAGGCTAAGCGCGCCGACGATGGCTCTTGGTACCCCGGAAAGTACGAGGGCGGCGAGACCGGTTACGATGACGGCAAGTGGGCGCCCGGCAAGTACGAGGGTGGTGAGACTGGCTACGATGATGGTCAGTGGCACGGCGACAAGGCTAAGCGCGCTGATGACGGCTCTTGGTACCCCGGAAAGTACGAGGGCGGCAACACGGGCTACGATGACGGCAAGTGGGAGGAGGGAAAGTATGAGGGCGGTGAGACCGGCTACGATGATGGCAAGTGGACCCCCGAGAAGTACGACTAAGGGGTTTTTCTTCTCTTTTTCGCATTTTGAAATCTAGTCGCTTTCTTATGTCTTAATGGTTGGGGCTTGAGCATATGAGCATATATCGGCTACTGGGTTGGAGTTCCTTGCATTTCATTCCTTTTCCGGGTCTTGGGTCTTGGGTTATGGGTTGCATTCCTTTTTCTTCTTCCATTCATTTCTGGCATTTAGAAGGATATTTATTATAGATAATGAACAACAACGCCTTCTTCACTTTAAAACCTTTCCGCTTCTAGTGTCCTCTGGTGTGTAAAAAGATTGAGTGACCTTGAGCCGTGCCCTCAGTCAAACGCTGAGGACTGCGGGCGGGGGCGGTTTAACATAGCACGTACTTAGAACATACATTTCATCTTCATCTCAAGGTCAAGGACTCGAACAGTTGAAGTCGGGAACCATCAGATAACAATGCTTTCGTTGATATGCTCAGCTACATAAACAACATATGAATTATACTCGATTTTTCAAAAGAACCCACCCCAAAACGCCGTTTCTCTGTATGGATCCATCATATCAAAACCACCTCCCCAGTCTCATCACCCTCACATCCCCTCCAAAGTCTCCCTCACGACCGCCCCCAACATCCTCAAATCATAAAACTCCGCCACGCCCCCGAAAACCCCCAGCCTTTCCCTCACATCCTCCCTCCTCAGCCCGTCCACCCACTCCCCGCTGCACGTGCAGTGCTCCATGAACTCGTTCTGCTTGATGGCCCCGCACCGCCCGCACTTGAGGTCCTGCGTCGCCCACGCGACCACCATCTTTTCCACCTCGCCTACGAGCCTCTCTTCGAGGTCCAGGCGAGCCATCTCCCATCCGCACCCGCGACACCTCCAAGTGGTATTACTATTGTTATTGCCCCCTCCTTCGCGCCGTCTCCTTCTGGCATCCTCGTCATCTCCGCCGTCCCCAGTCGGAGGGGGCAGCAGCAGGTCCTCATCACGACAAAAGTCCAACTCCCGCGGCATCGCACAATTCTCGCAACTAAAATCCCCCAACCTCAATGTCTCCGCTGGGTTCCTGAACGCTCCGTCCTTGCTAAACTCGCGCACGTCAAACATGTTCAGCAGGTCCCGCCTCAGCAGCCTAGCCTCGTTGGTGACGTTCTTGTCGAGGCTGAGAACCTGCATGAGGCACTTGACGAGCTCGAGCACGCCGTCGCGGTTACGGGTGCCGCTGCTACTCTCCGCGAGGAAGAGAGAACCGGGAAGCGAGGGGAATTCGTAATCGGCCGCCAGCTCGGCGTGCACAATCTCGCGCTGCTGCGTCTTTATAAGTGACGCGATATCCTTCTTTAGGGGGCGCTCGAAGTGCTTTCCGCTGATAATGTTCTCGATCGTCGGCGCCGCCTGCTCGTTGCGTTTTTCTTCGATTTGCTTCACGCGCTCACGCGTAGAAAGTTGCGTTGGACGCGGGGCGCCGTCATCACCGTTCGCTGAGGCGAGCTCGGGTCGCTTGAGCTGGTGCATGATGCCGATAAACTCAGCGACCCATTTGAAAAAAGTAGGCTGCACCCGCACGGGGAGGTACGTGCTCATCTGCCAATGCATGACCGTCTCGAAATCCTGCTCGATGACAGCATCTTCCTCTCCTCCTCCGCCCTCGGGAATGGTCTCGCACCCTTTCCCTCCATAGTTGTACTCGTCATACCACACGAGGAAATCCCAGTACTCTTTAATCTCAAGATCGATAAAGTGGAAGAGCGGTTGGCTCTTGATCGACCTCGTAATATACTGCGCGTACGACGCCGCATTCTGCACGTCGTATTTCCCCGTCTGGAGAATCATGCGGCCCGAGTTTGCAAACACGACCTGGCACCCGACTTTCCGGAAGTCTCCCATGAGCTGCTGGAAAGCTTTACGGCAGATCAGCTGCACGTAGTAGTGCAGCGCGCGATCGTACAGGAACGAGTCCGGGTCCTCGATCCACCGCACCAGGTGGTTCACCATCAGGTCCGCCATCGGGCTGCCCCTGCACGCCTCGCTCCACCACGACTTGACCATCTCCCGGAGCACGAGGATGTTGGTGTCCGAGAACGCGCCCTCCGAGTACATGATGCTACCGTCGGTATCGCCGATCACGTCTGCCAACCCGCCCATCGGGTTCGCGTCCGCGCCTTCGAGATTGTTGATCAGTGACGCCGTGAGAATCGTGTTGATCGCGAGGTTGCGCACTTCCATCTCGATGCACACGGCATTGTACGTGCCGGGGTGGTTGACGGTCGGCATCTTGACAACATCCAGCGGTCCGGTCACGTCGTCAAACTCGTGCGACCCGTGATCCGGACGCGGGCTGC
The DNA here is from genome assembly GCA_002812735.1 of Scedosporium dehoogii. Classification (NCBI taxonomy): domain Eukaryota; kingdom Fungi; phylum Ascomycota; class Sordariomycetes; order Microascales; family Microascaceae; genus Scedosporium; species Scedosporium dehoogii. The sequence continues at coordinate 145,835 of PGIR01000099.1, forward strand.
CGGACCACCACAGCACGACGTCATTCGTGATAAGCCTCCGCGCATAGTTGACATCGATGAGATATCGCGGATCGTCCTTCTCCAAATTGCAAATGGGCACGTTGGCATACCTCGCCAGCGTCATCAAGTGCGTCAACTCCCCGCCGAGCCCGAGATAATGCCTCACAAGCCGCCTCGCCACGGCCGCCTGCCAACCCAGAGGCGGCAGAGCCCCGTCGTAGACGTCGTACTTGAGCGGGAGGATAGGCAGCTCCCCGAGCCCCGGAATGTCCCGCACCAAAGACTCGCGGTTGAGCGACTGGATGGCGAGGATCTGCGCCCTCGGCTCCTCCTTGCGCATCTTCTTGACCACGTCGCCAACCTCGAGGTGCGCCTTCCGCCGAGTCGTCACTTGCGTAACCTTAAAGTTGAGCTTCTCCTGGTACCGGAACAGGTCCTTAAACTGCGCCGATTCTTCGCTGACCTCCCTCAGGTGCTCCTCGAGCCTCTGCGCGTACAGCTTCGAAAGATTGGGAATGTCCTGGCCGGCGTCCCGATGCTTCGTGAGCATGATGATGTGGGCCTGGTCGCTCGTCGTCGAAAAGACGCCAAAGATTTGGCGCTCAGGCGCGACGATGTGCGAAATGTAAATGTAAGAGACGGGCACGTCCTCCAGGTAGGTCCGGCTCTTCTGGGGCCGGATCAACCCCGACAGGTCGAACCCTTGCTCGAGACCCTTTCCGAGCACGGCGTGCTGCGTCTCGTCGATTGTGCAGACGTTGCCTAGCTTCAGCAGGGCGCGCATGTATAGCGGCACCGACGTCTCGTAAACACCCTCGACCGAAGGGTGAGAGCGGAGATCACACAGCCATTGTTGCGAGGCCGTGTACGATTCCTCGGGCATCGTCATCTTATGCAGCATGGCGGACTTGTGACCGTTGGGGAGGGTATGATTGACTTTTTCCGCCACGCAGCCCTTGGGAAGAGGAGGCAACGTCGACAGTAATCGCTTCATCTTGTAGTTGACATATATTTGACGCGGCACCCTAACCTTGAGAGTGTGGATCTTGGCGTCGATGAGCACATACGCCGTCACGATCCCGTTGGCGTCCTCGGGCTTGAGATAGATGAGCTGCCAGGTCGTCATAAACGTCGCGTGCGCCGCTCGCATGAACGACTGCTGGATGTTACTGTTGCCGCCGACGACGCCTCGCCTATCGCCGAAGAGCTGCCTCCTCCGCGCCCGCGTCTCCTTCTGCCTCTTCCACTTCCGCTTCTGGTACGCGAGGAATCCCGCGTAATCATCGTGCATTGACGGCATGACCGCAGGAAGCTCCTCCTCCGCGGGGTCCGCCTCGGCCGGTTCGGGGGATTTTCGTTTCAGCGCCGCGGCGGCGGCCACCGCCGCCGATCTGGCCTGTGAAGACTGCAGGACGGTGCCGGGCTTAGCCTTGAGCAAGTTGTTACCAAAGTCTTCCATATCGTCGGCTCGTGGGGTGGATGCGCGATTTGTAATATCGCTGAGAGGCTTCTGCAACTTAGCAAACGACAGCTTGGTCTGCTGCATCTTGTCCTCCTTGGCGGCGATCCTCCGCCTCAGCCAGTCCGGGTGCACGATTCTCGGCACGGGATTCTGCACCTTTTGCAGCGCCGCGGGAATGGTGATGAGCTTCTGGATGACGGAACCGAGACGCTCGAGGTAGTAATCCCAGTCGAGAAGATCCCGCACATCCGTGCTGGCGGGGTCCTCCTTGAGCCATTTCTTGAGGTACTTCCTCTTGGTGTCCTCGGGCGCCGACAGGATGGCGACGGGGACGGCCCGCTCCGTCACGGGGGCGTTCTTGGGGTTCGCGCAGATGATGAACTTGCAGTTCAGACCTTTATCCTTGACCATGTTGTCGCCTAGGAAATCCGCCAGCCGTCGAGCCGTCGTGATACTCGTCGATTTTTGGTTCCCGTACTCCTGCAACGTCTTGCTCATGCTTCGGTTCTCCGAAATGAGATCCATGAGCTCGTCGTCGGACAGGTCGCCGCCCTTATTGTACAAGACGTCGAGCCACCGGTCCGCGACGCGCGCGACGGCGTCGTAGCACTCGGCCAGCGTCGCGCCCTCGAGGAAGAACTTGAAAATCTGCTGTTGGAAAATCTTGATGAGCTTCAGCTCTCCTCTTCGCTTGACTTCGAAACCCTTGAGCTCCGCCAAGCTGCCGTCGTCGTTGAAGACAGCGTATCGCTTCTTCAAATTCTTGTCCTCTTCCTTGGACGTGGGCAGGACCATGGCCTTGTAAGGACCGTCAACCTCGAAAAAGATGGAGTTGTCGCTATGCGTCTCGTATCGGAAGGTCTTTTCGTCCGTGAGGGTCTGGTACTGGTGGTTCGTGAAGCGGGCATGCACCAAGTGGTTTAACATGACGCAAGGGTAAGAGATGGTAAGTTTCTTGCCATTCTTCAACTTGAATGCAAAATTCTCGGGAAACGATTTCGGAAGCATACACCAAATACCATCGGTATCCAGCTCCAGCGGCCTACCCAGACGCTCGACGAGCTCCTTGGCCATCTGAATAATGTGAGCACCCGTCAAACAGGTGACGCCAGCCATCTCCATAGAGTACCAGCGGGAACCCTTTCGCATAACGTATCCGTAGAAGGAGTTCAGAATGACCTTGTGCGCCAGCTGTAGCGAATCGAACAAGACAATCATCTTCTTGGCGGCCTCGACCTCAGACGCGGAGGCCCCGGAGGTCTTAAGCGCGTCGGTCTTGCCCTTCCACAGCTTCGCCTTTCCCTTGTAATCGTATCGACGATCACGGAAGTCGCGCACGGTATTGATGTAGAATGGATTCTCCCGCTGGCAGATGATAGCCTCGCGGATAATCGTCGTTGAATCTCGAATCTTGTGGTAGACCTTTTGTGAGTAGAGCTGCAGTCGCTTTCGCACGAGACCGGTCTGCTCCTCGTAGCTGAGCTCGTGGAACGACCGCATCGGCGCCTTGGGATGCTTGCCGGGGAACTTTTCACCCTCCAACGCGTTCCGGATCATGTTGTACTCGTCTCGCTTCGCGGGTAGGTATTCGCCTCTCCACGCCCACGGTAACCGCCTATCGCAAGTCTTCCCTGGCCTATTGAAATCGCAGGCGGCGCAATTGGCCTCGGAAATCATGGAGTCTGGTTGAAGACGATTCGTCGTCATAATGTTCGGGTACATGGACGCGACGTCCAAATGGTAGATGAGCGGGCACTCTGTTCGGTTAGCAGGCTCCTTGAGGGCACGTAGCTGCGCGGCGATCTTCTCCTTAATCTCCTCGTAGTTCTCCACATCACCCATGGACTTTTTCTCTTCCACCGTGATACTGAACTCAAGCGCGGCGTCAAGATCGCGAAGAAGCTCATCAACGGCCGCCGGGTCGATGGCAAAGTTGACAGGAATGTCGGACCGGAAAACGCCGGCTTCAATACTCTCGACGTGACCACCAACGTACGTCTCGGAGTCGAGGAGGTGGCCGTTCCAGAAGGCTTCTTTCGGCGCTATGTGCTTGTTCGGCAGGACAATCTCCTTCTTGTATGCCTGCACCATTAGCAGCATCTCGCACAGCGTACCAGTACCTTTCCGAAGGGTGTGATCCGGTCCTAGAGGAAGAATGGTGCACAGGGAGAAGATGAACGGGTGGACGTATTTCATGTAAAGGTAGTAGGTGGCCACGGCATCGGAGACCGAGTACTCGGCAAGTGTCTGCGGCCTTTCACTAGCGTACGGCGTCATGAGCTCCGGGTCAAGCTCGTCGGGGTCGTATCCGAGCTTGGCAACGGTGACGGCCTTCAAACCACGCGATCCCTGGGGAAGATACGAGTCTCGATTGACCCAGTGGAAGCAGTCCATATGGACGCTGTAGTGGCACTGGAACTGGTCCTCGCTATCCTTCTTCCACCCAATCTCTTGGTACATATCGATGCCGTTGAAACTAGCTCGGGCTTCAACAAAGGGCCAATCGAAAAAGTCGCCGTTGTAAGTCGCGATGACCGTCGGTCTAACCTCCTTGATGTGGCCGAAGAAGCGCTCGATCACCCCCCTCTCATTGGGCTCGTTGTAAATGGTGAAGCTGCCCGGGTACTCGGCCTTGGCAGTGTAATCGAAGTCGTGAATGTCCTCGGACACAATTTCTCGGTTCGTTATGAGGAAACCCTTACCATCGATCATGTACGAAATCATCATAATCTGATCAATGGCAGCATCGGGAAACTTGAGGGGTAGTTTTGTCGTCTCGATATCGAAGGCTAACACGACGGGATCGGCTGGTGCTAGCTTCTCTTCGTTGCACTTGACTGTAATGTGGCCTGCCTTTGCCTCTACAAAATACCATTTTCCCACCCGGATATCTGGTTGTCGTCAGTTTTGTTTTGTTAGTTCGCCCTTGCTAGTAGAGTCGGGTCCACTGCCACTAACCTAAGTCTATCATTACTCGAACTTGGTAGGGAACGTCATATTCTCGAATGTCAATAATGTACTCGCTCGCATCAGCAATCTTGCCGTCAACTTGGTAATCGTCATCTCGTAAATCGTCAAATAAATCGAGTTTGCCGTCAATCCTAGGAGAGAATTCAGTATCATGCGGCAAGATCTCAACGTCCCCGTCACACCCCCCGTTCACTTACGCGACAGACTCGGCATACGCATCCTTCGCGCTCTGGTTTTTCCTATTCCTCTCCGCAATAGGCATAATCTCCCGCCTCGCCGTAAGCAAGTCCGTAACATTCGTAAACAGCAACTTCAGCAGCGTCCTCTTCAGCCCGAGCAGATGATTCGGCAAATCAAGATCATCCTTTTCAACGCGCTTCACGGCCCTCACAACGCCGCCGCCGCCTATCCTCTTCACCCACTCCTCGACGACGTTCTCGTAGCCCCTCTTCACGGCGATGAGAAAGTACGGCTCGTACTCGACGGCCGCCTTAAAAGTTGACCCGCCCTCCTCGATGAAATAGCAATCGACGGCGGCCCTCCCGTTGGGATTCCTCTCGTCTTGTATGGAGGTCGGCTGCACATTCACGAGCCACCCTTCCCTCTTCTTGCCGCTTTCGTAGCGCCCGAAGCCCATGGCCTCGTCGATCCCGTGGGCTTGTAGCGTGCGCTCCCATTTTTCGTCGGCTGAGGTTGCTTCGTTGCGGCCTGTGGAGGTGAAGGTTCGGGATTTGGCGCCGTGGTAGGCTATCTTGCCGCCGCGCTTGTAGCCCTTTTGCGGGCGGCGGAGGGATGTGTTCGCCATGTCGCGTTGTCTGTGCCTATGGAATCGGTTCGTCGGTTACTTCCTCCTTTTCCCCCTCCGGGTCGAGAAGCCAAGCCCCGTTCAAACCACGCCGCCCGAATAGCCCTAGACAGCGGTGTTGGGGGAGAGGCTGGAAATTTCGCCGGGGAGAAATCGTGAGATCGAAGGCATGCGAAGTTGATGGAAAGTATTAATCGGTTCAAGGGTATATATTCGTTGGTTAGTCGAACTCTACAAAAGAGAGATTGTAATGGTTCAGGGTTTGACCTGGGGTATCGAGGGGTGTTGTATGAAGGTATGAAGGTGCAATGCATGACAAGACTCCAGTGTTGTACTTCGTATCGTTTAATGGAAATCCACCCAAGTCGCGGTCCAGACGCGCTTTCCTCATCGAAAAATCCAGGGACGCGACACACAATGCAGACACGCGTGGGGTCCAATTAACCCAGATAAAGATACAAGGTACGAAGTACTTCGTACTTCGTCCACTCACCACACCCATTCGTGCACGGACCATATCGAATTCGATGTCATGCGAGAAAGTCCAAACAGCCGACAAAAAAGAGAGCTTGCCAAAAGATCGAAAACGACCCCCAAGAACAATTGAAACATTGTCATCGAATTCCAAACAGTAACAATGTCTTCCGACTCCACGGGCGGCGACCGAGAGCCTCAACCAAACCAGTCCGGCAAGCGTCTACACATATGGGGCCGGCCCATCGAACCTCCGGCTTCGAGCACCACCACCACACCCACCACTGACCCCACGACAGACGGAAAAGCACTATCAGGCGATGACTTCCAGAAGAATTTCCCCGAGACCCAGGGCCAGGGCATTTCGATCTCGGATGCTTTCAAGACGGTGAAAGCCGAGGATATGTTGCAGGTGCACAAGTCCGTGTGCGGTAGGCAAGGGCTTTTGACGGGTATTGCGGCTGGCGCGATAATAGGTGGTCTGCGATTCGTGTGGAGGGGTGAGTATCCAATGAATAAGTTACGGGATTTCCATGGAGCTCCTGTGCTAAACGTTCTGCCCGTCTTGTTGTAGGAACCCCCATCAAGGCGGCGAACTGGGCCGTTGGTGGTTTCCTCGCCGGCGCAACGCTGGGGTTCGAACGGTGTCAGTACCTCAAGAGGCTCGAGAAGATATCGATGAAGCGCATTGTCGAGGTACATCAGGCCGACGTGGCGGAGAAGAAGCGATTAAAAGAGGAAGAGGACAGGCAGAGACAACTACAGGAGGAGGCGGCCAAGAAGAAGTGGTACAAGTTTTGGTAACGCTGCTCCGCTGCTCCGCTTCTCGATGTCGCGAGACTTTTTGAGATGTACTACTAGGGGGGGAAAAAGAAGGACAGTTGAAAGGCATATTATCGTCACATAGGCTTGTTTGACGCAAGTAGCCGGCCATTCTCTTGTATAGACTTTGCGTGTACACTAGATATATATATTTATACACTCCTCATTGCAGGCCCAAGAACCCGGAATCTACTACTCCGCTGTCATCCAAATCGTAAAACAACGCCATCCAGACCATACCGAGGAAGCCAAGTATCGTATCCGTTGCAAACCAGTTCATTTCCACTGCCGTTTCCATTTCCATTGTCATTGCTATTCCCAACAACCAGTACCAACACGGGC